>LR139632.1:0-28592 GCA_900659605.1 Tisbe holothuriae | reverse complement strand
CGTGGCATTGGCAATGAGACCACAACAACAATAACAGCAGCAGCAGCAGCATGATGCAGCTAGCCACGTTTGCAATCAAGCCAGGTCGATCTCTCTTGTGTCATTTACGACGAAGTCTCTCCATCCATCTTTTGCTCCTTCTTCCGTTTTCGCTTTCAACGAGAATGAATGTCAGTAGGAGTTAGCAGGCAAACAACAGTCGCAAATAGAGGGTAGCAGTAAATGTATATGACCCAATGATCGGAATTGCCCTTGTAACAAACAACATTCACAGTGGTAATGGAGCGAAAAGAAAGAGAGACTGTCGACGATGACGATATTTCGATATTTGGCACCGGCAGCTGCAAACGTGTTGTTTTTCTCACAAACATGTAACTGTGCTTTTGGACTTTTACTCGGGCTATTACATCCACTTTTTGCATCGATATATATGTGGCCAGATGTCATAAAAATGACACTTTGGCATCATTTACTCTCTGTATGTGGATGTATTAAAACTGGGTTCGTAGATCCTCCTGAATATGATGAATGTTTTCCCAAGTAAATCTCTTCTCCGTTCTGGATTAAGCGTCGCTGTTTTTCATTTTTCTCCTCCTTCCAATTCCACCCTCTTGTGTTTTTCTGCTTTCGTGGCGGCTTCCGTTGTAGCTCTTCTATCAGCAGAGCCAGCGTGGAAAATTGGCCTCTGGCAGTCGCACTATTTCCCAAATGAACTTGAATGTATGGCGTCCATCGCAGCAAATAACAACATCATATTTGGCAGATTGTAGATTGGTCTAATTCGCTTTTTCCTCCGCCATAACAGTAGCAGCAGCAGATCCCGTTTTGTTGTTCACTTCCTTCATTAAGCGAGAGAAAAGGGAGGAGGAGGGTTGTTTATTTTCTCTGCGTGATGCATGCCAGAAAAAAAGATCTTTTTTGCGTCGTTAACGTTTTTTGCGCCCATGTCTGAAGCGAGCAAGCGAGCTGCCATTTCAAATAAAGGCTTCATTGTGGGGTCAGCTTTTTGTTCAATGTGGAAAACAGAAAGAGAAAAAGAGGAAGGCGTCAACTGATGTGTTCACACGAATATTTGTCAGTGGGTGTGGTGAGGATGTTGTTTCAAATTATCATACCCACTGAAATCTGGTCACAGTTGGAACTTTCACCTGAGGGCTCGACACGTTGCTGCTGCTGCGAGTGAACATGCTTCAAAAGGGTTTTGAAACTCGATACTGACGCCAATACGTAAATCATCCAATACTACACATTTGGCCTTTAAACTGCAGAGTTGCCATTTGACAGGGAAGGAATGCAAAAGACTGGAATAGTTTTTGCAGTCTTTTAGGACAGTATATTGCAACCCTGAAATGGTAAAACTGAAAGGAGAGCACGCTCCCAAAATGTGTGCAGAAATAGCCATGAATAAGGAAATTTTCCGAACGAAGAATGAATATTGATGTCCTTTTGTGTCTATCTGCAGAATGAAATGAAATCGAGGTCGAATTTCGTTTTCACTCTCTTCAGATATCAACTTGATATTCAAGGTAGAGAAGACAATACATTTGTGTAAGAAGGCCAGACAAGAGCCACTATATTAAGTTGATACATCTCACATAGTGTGTATATGTGGTTATAATGTGCACACTTGTACTGTTCGGGAGTATGTCATGAGGTTGCTCCATAAATTTTAGCTTGTACAATTGCAAAAAGCGTGCACACTTGATGTTCCTATGCATACATTGAAATCATTTTATCCATGCATACAACTGTTTTTGTGTCGCAGCCTGTTTAATGTGGTCGATTTGACACCACATTTTTTCAAAGTCAGGTTCAGGGCAGCAGCAGCAGCTTTTATTATACATACATGGGTGATAATTTGTGCATTTGGCAGATATTAATGATGGCATTCGTAAATGGTCACATGTGATAGTTTAAAATGCACTTCGAACGCCAAAATGGCAAAAAAGAAAGTCGGAAACGGAAGTATAGTGAAAAATGCAAAAGTATCTTCTTTTGCCAGCAGCAGCAATGTTTGCTTCTGCGTTTCGGACATTTCAAAATAGAAGTTTCTTTTTCTTTCTTCTTCTTCTTTTCTGCCAAATCTGTTCTGCACGATCAAACGGGTGAAATGGTCGAATACGTCTTCAAAGGCAAAGCGGACGAGTTTTTCTGCAAGTAAATGAAACTGGTCTGGGAGAAGAATCCAAAAACAAGCATATAGAAGATATCTGCTGTAGAATCTTCTTGATCAAAGCAGCGCGGCCATAATCAGGTAAATGAACTCGGGCAGTGGAACAGCCAATCAAAATTGGATCCGCAACCGAGGCTCGACCAATGAGCGCGCGCCATTTCTCCTCCTCTTCACATACTGACTGACTCTCCATTGTAGTAAAGCTAGAGTTGTACGAGTAGTAGTGGTGGCATGCGCAAACGGGCGCCACCAGCCAAGCAACCGGCCCAGAGAAGCTCTTCTTTCACTTTTCCTTCCACCCGCCGCAAAGGCATGAAGAAGAAGATGATGATGATACACCAGGCAACGCCGGTGTTGCCTGCCCTCCTCCTTTGCACATGTCTGCGATGCTAGTCGTCCCACAGTGAAGCCCCTTTACTTAGCCATGAACTTGGGCCAGCCAACACACTTGCTCCTCTACTTGCGCTCAATGGACGTGCGCGCGTCTGCCGCGGCGGCAACAGCAACACATCGCGCGCGCACATCCTCAGCTCTCCAAAATGTTGTTGTCCGACTTGTACAAGTCCCACATCCTCCCATATACGGAGAGGGCTCGAAACGAAGCAGCAAGCAACGGCGACAACAGTGCATAGGTGCCACTGCTCAGCTCACCTTCGATAACAGGCCTTAAGTTCTCCTCCTCATCCTCCTCCAAGCTGCGCTTTTACCTCCTCTACCTCAGCCTCAGCGGACGTAGTGGCTACACACGACGACGGTGTTGCCTCGTTGGTTTTCCCCTCATCCACATCTGAAAAGTTTTCCCCAGTTCTTTTTCGATCCTGTGCGGAACCAAAGGTGGATTTCAAACGGGAATTCGAAGATAGTTATCCGGAACTCGGGTGTGCTTGTGTGACGATTACCAGCTCTACGATACCTCTCTACCAAGACCTCTCTATGACTTATAGTTACCAATAACCAGTGTATGTGTAAAAAGCTCGTGTTTCCTTCTACTATCATCGCATGATTCCAGTCTGAAGAAACATTCTTGTGCAGTTTTTTCGTTGTTGAAAAAACAAAAATCCCGGTCTTGTCCTTGGCATTGACTGTGAAAGGGAAAAAAACTTGAAGTCCGTTGAAAACGAGTTTTCCTGGAGATTGTGTTTTGCCTCGTTTTCATTCTTCTTCTTCAACCCCAGTGCACTTATTATTCCCCTCAAAAGCTCTACCTCCAAACACGAGCAATCTCACCATGCCGTTACCACAGTGAACCCAAACCTCATCTCAGCACTAAATCACCTCAACTCACCTCCTAACCCAGTGTTCAACCCGCTTTATTCACCATGTCTTGGAAATCTCCCAAAGTCCGCGACTTCATCGAGGAAGAGCGATCGCTGCTCTCGGAGCAGAAGCCAAACATCCAAGACCTGCTCCTCTACACGACGAGCAACGGCCCCGCGCCCGCGGCCAACGTCGTCACCACCGCGACCACTGTGCAGCTACCGCGCCAGCCCATTGTGCTCTCCGTGCCCATTGTGAAGCATGAGCCTCAGCAGCTGCTGCAGCATCATGTGGACGTGCCGGCGTCCATGGCTGAGCGGCTGTCCATGCCACCGCCGCCGCCGCCGCCCAAGCCGAGGCCGGCTGTGGTGGCTGCGTCGTCGTCGTCGGCCCCCACGGCGGCTGAAGGGATCGAGGACGCCATCAGGGCGGATATCGGTAAGAAGAGATATTCCCATGACCAATGTCAACAAATAGGGATATCTGCATATTGGCGGGGTTAGTTAGACCGTACAAAGACTGGAAGGAAAATAACGGCAGCAGTATTTTCGCGACAAAAACGAGTCACAGCTATTGGCATTTACGAGTCCATTCGTCATCTTCTTGTATTCTCCCGTCGTAAAAGCCATTGAAGTGATCATAACATCATCCCACGCAGCCAGCGCCCGTTTCATCTGCTGCGACTCCCCTGACATGCCATAAGCCCCGTATTTATTATATTGATAGCAAAAGGCGGTTCATATCATACGCGGAGCTCCCTTCGGTCCGAGCTCAGAATAGGCACTGAAGTCCGTCGGCTGGTGATGTAACTTTAATTCATCGGAGGAGATCTCAGACTGGCTTACACTGTCTGCAGGCGCTCTTAGAGCAAAACGAGTGCGCTCGAACATGGAGGAGCTCTCCAGCCTGTGCTGCTGCTCTCAATCACCGGCCAGCCTTGTTGCCATGTTTGCTCTGAGAGCAGACTCAAGACTTAAATATTTGCTCTTTCTCTCTACTTTGCCTGCAACTTTTGAAGAACAAGAAAATGCATGCAAATTTGAATGCAGGGAAAAAGTATTGACGATGCATCTTCCTAAATTTCGACAGTTTCTCTTGCCATAAAAATAACTTGGTCAACATTCCCAAGAAATTGGATACGCGTTACTTGATGTAGAACTTTTATAATAAGAATAGACCGGTTGTGAAAGTACACTTACTTATTCCCAAATGAAGAGTCCTTGGATAGCTAGTGTAACCAAATAATTCTTCTCGTCTAGCCCTAAATCGGTTGCGTAAGACTCTCCTTGGAATAAACTTGATTTCTCTTCTAGTCTCATATTTAACCTTCGCTTCTAAGTGTCATCCAATACGAACAATGACGTTTATTACGCCACATAATCGCCATATTACACGAAAGAAGCTGATGATCCCATTTTACATGACGGCTTTTTGTAAATTCAATTTGCATACGAATGCAATTCCTGCTCTTATGCCACAAAGTATATAATACATACATATTATTTGTCCTCCTCCTCCTCTTCTTCCCTTTTCGTCATCACTCTGTATGATCTTCTGCACAAGCTGTAGCTCCAAGTTCAGCTGCATTGACAACGAAACCCTGCTGGGCTGGGTATTTTTCCTGCATACCGACTAAAATCGTCGTCGTCGTCGTCTGAAGTAGATAAACTACGTGCGGAGAGAATATAATTCAAGGTCAGATACTCTCTTTTATTCAGGATGGGGGTAAAAGGAAGCAGAGGATCTATCTTCTTCCGCTCTAAGTGAAGGTCGCCCTATTATTCTAGCCTCTTAAAATAATAGCAGCAGCACAGCTTGCACCGTCATTAGTGTAATACGTCGTGAAGTAGCAGTAAAAGTAGATGTCAGGAGGATGTGCTAAAAGTCTCGCAGCGGAAGTGACAGCCATGGCTGGACCCAGAATAATGATGATAGTGATATAATAACATTGTCATTATTCCAAGTCCGCCATGTCTGTAAAGTTCAACATCAGACGATTGAACGAAGGTTCGTATTTGTCCGTCTCGCCGTAACCCCGTCTGCAACTCTCACTTTTATGCTGCACTAGTAATATCGATCTCGTTAATGTACGTATGACACACTCTTTCTTTCATATTGAACGACGAGTAGCACACTTCTTCCCCCGTCTTTGTTGTCTACGACGAATGCTCTGCTGTCTGAAGCATCATCGATCGAGCTCAGTCGGCGTCTGCTGCACCCGTTCTCATTTTCAACCCTTAATCCGAGGGAGAGAGAGAGTTTATCGATCCGCCGCCGGTTGCTATGACGTGGTAACAAAATAATTGCATCTGCACTTTCGCTCTGTGTGAGTGTTGAAGATGAATACAAGTTACTGTACGTTTCCAGGAAGATATCCTAAATTGGGTTGCTCTCCCCCAATATTATACCTATCCTCTGGAGACTCCATTTCAATCATCATTAAAAATCCAATGACGAGACTCCTCGGCTGACAACAACAACAAGTTGTCCTTGATTGCGTCCTTCCTTCGTGATCCTTGATCGGCAGCAGTCTTCCACCTTGAACCCAGCAGCAGCACCCGTTGACTTCATCGAAGGTCTTCTTTCTTTTTTCCTTTTCCAACTTCAAGATCAAGGTTAAATGCTGGGCGACGGCGACGCAAAGAAAACGGCCCACCCACAAAACACTCAACTCTTCTGTCGGCCTTATTCTGTAGCTACACATATATAAAGGCCAAAACACGCCTGCTGTAGTTGTAGTATTGTAGTAGTACAAGTGACGCCGCCAGCTCTTTGAGGGCGACAACGCACGTCTAGAGTCTCTCTCCGCGCCTGTTTCTCCTCTTTGCTTCTCTCGATCCTGACCCTGAAAATGTTCGAAAAAGAGAAACGCGAAGGCAGCTCTCTCTGCTGCTGCTCTCCGAAAAACGAGAACTCAGTTGCAATTCGGACGTGCAGCGGTGAATGAGCGACCCAAAATATAATAATAAGTCATATAGAATATAACGAGAAGAGTTTGTTTGGAAGTGAAGTGTTGTTAGAGGAGGAGAGGAAAGAAAGAAGGCTGATGTGTGTTACTTGGTGTTCTTACTGTACTCGGTATAATACAGTTTTCGCAAATGTTTCTTGCTACAAGTAAGGTTTTCGCATCAATGATTGGTACCGTTCATTGGAGCCAGTGCCACAAATCGGTTCCCTGACAGAGAGTTCCATTTTAACTTGAATTAATAGCCAGTCTTGAAAATGTCTACGCTCATGTGCGCAAAGTTCTCCGCTGACTACTGTCCTTAATTTGCAACTTTAAGTTAACAAGTGTGTGTGTGCAATTGTTTCTTTGTTAAGTGTTGTTGTTGTTAAGTTTATTAGTAAACTATAAGAAAAATGTCGTGCCCTCCACTCCACCTGCCACCGCATCTAAAGCTCAGCGGGGCTAACGGACAAGAGATGTATCTACCTTTGCACCAGGCTGGGGCAATGGTGGGTCCACATCTTGTAGCCCTGCCTCCAGGGATGATCCCACCCGGACCTGAGTCCCCACCCACCCCAGGAGGGTCAAGTTCATCCTCGGGGACAGTCTCACCATCGTCATCAGAACATCAACATCACCTGCAGATCAAGCAGGAGCAGCTAGCAGCTGAGGAAGACATGATCATGCAGCAACCACTACCTCAGCAGCAGCAGCAACAACAACAAGCAATGCCTCATCAGCAGCAGCAACAACAACACCCTACAGCTCCATCGGGGAGGACTGTTCTAGGTTAGAGAGAAATTGTTCCGTTTGTGACCCCTCCTTGACGGAGTAGCTGAGTAAAAAGTGAACGGCCTTGTGGCCTTGATGCAAATGCTACTTCAGAGTAGGGGCTGAGTGCGCGAGCAACGAACGACAACACGTTTAAGCTGTGCGGACAAATACACACTACATACACGCTAAGGCTAGACTGCTAGAGAGGGGAGGAGAGCTAAGGGGGGTTATAACACACTCACATGGGGTAGCAGCAGTAGCAGCTTTTGAGATAATGCCGTATGAAGGACGATCGGTTAGTGGCCTCAAACGGACAGGTTCAGACAGGCACAAGAGGGACTGAGTTGTATTATCTGTCACCTTATAGATTTCATTTTCTCTTGGCCTAGTTTAGGGTCAATGCCGTTTAGGCTGAGCTGAGGAATCTGTCACTTTCTGACGGAAATGTATTGAAGATGAAGACGATGTATTTATAAAGAGCAAAATTATTGTCTTTTGAGGATTGGAAAAGCCTTCCTGGAAGAAAGGATTTAAAAGCATGCTATGGGGGTTTGCAGGGGGTTCGTATAATGCAATGACGAAACTCAACTTGATACTATTTTGGCTCTATGCATACGTTTTGTTGACAGTCTTGTTCCTATTTCTCAAGATCCAATAATGTTACCTCAACAAACAGCCATACTGTGGCTCATTTGTAGAATCCTCAAAATGGCGAAGCCTTGCAAAAATCGTTTAATACGAACTCTAAAAATCGTGATGAGCTAAGATTAGAAAGAAGGAGTGAATCATGAATCTCATGTTTGCAGAGTGAGCGCTGAGCTCTAACCTTGAAACGAGAACGGAATCTTCAGAAAATTAAAGATATACATTTTCTACTTTATAACGGCAGCAGGGAGTCTTCTATTGACATTTTCGGCGAAAAAAGGCCCCTTTTTGTCTTATATTTTTGCAAGGTCAGCTCACCAAATGGAGAATGAGCTTTTTGCTACTAGGCCGAATAGGAAAGTTCCCTTCAGGGATGACTTAATCAGAAAATTTAGTACTATTCGGCAACCCTTGGCTGTCTCTTGTATGGCTGCCTCAGAGTTCAAGGTTAAGGGCCTCAGCCATTGCCAAATTGTGGGAAGATCGATTTCCTAATGACACACTACTTTCAAAAACGCCTATTTCTGGCGGGAACAATTTATTGCATTCTTTGCGGTCTGTGAAAATGTCTGGCCAGTCATCAGCATATTAATCCAATTTGGCCCCGTTTCCCGACCAGCTCTATTTATACGCAATCTGTACGAGATCTAGCTTTGAATTATTAATCGTGACCCTGAAAACATTTTAAAGAGAGACGACGACGACGACGGTCTCTACAGTGTTATCTATGTACAAGGCGCGCTTCTGATACAAATTCAAGGCCTCCTTCTCTACAGCTCGGACAGGGAAAGTTTTAAATCTAGCCTTGAAAAGTATAAAAATATAAAGGCCGTGTACGCAGAGAGAGCAAGATTGACCTTCAAATGAGAAGGCCTCAAACAAAGGCTTTCACATGATCTTAACTGACACACTTTTCTTTCTTTGTTTCTTTCAGAATTCGATGGCAACGACCAGGTCCTGTGCCGCGTGTGCGGCGACAAGGCGTCCGGCTTCCACTACGGCGTCCACTCCTGCGAGGGATGCAAGGTAAGATAAAAAAACAAGGTTACAGTTGCATCGTTAGTAGGCCTGTAGCCGCTACATCCGGTCTAAATACGTGCTCTTCTCTGTGCAAAAAGGTGCTGTTGCCAAAGCGCTTTGCACGGGTTTCCCCTTTTTTCCAAACGTCAATAGTATTTTTGCACTCCACTTCTGTCAGGGAAAGCACACACTACGGCCTTACCATATCCGTACAAAGAGCCTTGTGCTGTATGGCCTAGTAGAGTACTACTATTAGCAGAGAGCGCAAAGGCAGAGAGAGAGAGAAGTGGAAAGTTTAGTTCCTACTGACCTTGATTTTGGTATTCTCCTCCGTCTGAGAATAGCAAAGGCTTCTTCTTCTTGTGTCCCTCCATCTCTCTGCGAAGGACATCCAGAGGCATAGGCAAGCGAAAATGGAAGAAAAGAAGAGAAAGGCTGTTGTGGCCTTTAAAGGCCGGAGTGTAGGAGAAGTAGGGGAGGGGAAGCCTACTACTACTGCTCCTCTTAGATCCTTGGATGCTCAAACGCTCGCCTGGAGAAACACAGAAGAAGAAGAAAAGTTTCACGTTTTCAAGGTTTAAGACGAAGAAAGAGACAAAAGGATGTGTGTAGAGAGAGAAAGTCAGATAGTACAATTTGACAAAGTTGGCATAGAAACAAACATCATCGCCAGAAAAGTGCAGCAATCATCCTTCCTGGAACACATAAATTAAATTTGCAAACAAGAACTGTCCTTGTCAGCAATTCTCCTCCTCGTATCACGTTTATTTAAAAGCATATTCGACCTAGAATCTGGCAAAACATACATTAATGCAGCTGCAAAAATGTGTTTAAACAAAACGCCCATATTATATATACTCTGTTTAAGCGGAGCTTTAGTGCATTGCACATGTTGGCAAGATCCAGTTTCCTTCTCTCTTCTCTCTTCTATGTATGACGAAAGCAAGCTTGGCCGTGAAAAATAGTTTTGCCCTTGAAAAAAGTATAAGCGGCGCTCACTCACTCACGCACTCTCGTTCGTACACACTTTTGAGGAGACCTCGTCTCTCATTCCTCTTTTATATGCATACGTGCAATAAAGAGGAAACTGCGAATTGTATGGTTAAAAATAGTATTTTCGCTCCAGCTCTTACATTAAATTATTGCCTTTTTACAAGGACAAAAAGAATTGTATAAGGCCTACATAGAAATACGAAATGCATTTTCCTTTTCTTATGCAAAAATGGAAACCTTTACAAATTGTGAAGGCAGCAGCTGAATTATACATCAGCTGCAAAACGCTTTCAGACATAGCTTTGTAGTTGGAAAGAGTGTGTAGGTTTATGTTGCCAAAACTCGTATCAAACATCAGATTAGACAATGTTTGACTTCGATCCATTCTCAAAATATGCTCGTATACTTCTTAAGGAATTTCAAGGTCTTTTTGCATTTGATCCAAAAAAGGCTGGATCGAGCCGAGCAGCTCATCCCAAAACGAACTTCGGTCCGTGTTCCCCTTTTTGCAAATTCTGCGGTGCTCAGCATAGCAGCAGCTCACTATATATCGATCCTTGGAGCTGAAGGTCCTGCTGTTCCTACAGTTCACATATACGTACGACGGTAGTATGTATATAGTGTAGTAGTTGTACATGGCCACATGCAAAAGGCCTTGGCAGCAGCTTCAGGCCTTCTTCTCCTTCCTCCTTCTCTGGTCTGCAGCTGTACCGTGGCTGCTACAGAAGAAAAGAAGCTTTTGTGCCAATGGGAATGGCAAAAACGAGAAGGAGAAAGAGAGTTAGTTGGCCGAATTTTCTATATCAAGGTCATCCAAAGCTCTCTGTTTGAAACATACCTAATCTAACAGTACACGAAGTACGTTTATAAGTTTAAGGTATATTATTAGCTTTCCCCATAGAAGTATATATTGGGTACTTTACTCTCTCTCTCTCTCTCTCTCTCTCTCTCTCCATAACACCATTATGTGCGTAATAATGCTTACACAAGACTCCCTTTGTCATATTCTCATATACTCTCCCCTAATGGAGCATGCATTATATAAACACACACTCTGGATGAATCAAGGCCAAGAGTAAAAAGTAAAAATGTTCAGTCATTGGCTAAACACCCAGTAGTTGTCTGCGTTGTCTGTCTGTCACAGTGGCCGTCTGTGCGAGGTGCGTATGTTCGCTCGTTGTTTGTCCTAAACGAAGAAGAAGAAGAAGCTTTCACGGTCGTGACCTTGAAAACCGAATATCCTTCTTCGAGCGCGCTCGCCTTTCGCCATTATCACATGCTGTTAAAGGCCTCAGTTGAGCGCCACCGGGCCAGCTTTCTTCCCTCTCTAGTCAGGCCTTGCAAAACGTGGTGGGCCCGGCACGCCGGCCTTTGCTCGCTGCGGAGTACAGAGCTCAATGGCCGAGTTGAAGGACAAATGTTGAGATTTCCCGGCCAGCTCCTCAAAGGCCTGCTGCTGCTTGAGAGGGAGGGAGAGAATGCAGTATAATTTTGCCTTGTCTTTTCTTCTTCTTATCCTAGACGCTTTTTCTCTCTCGCTCTCTCTTTTCGTCTACAAGGTCAGGAGGCCATTCGCTTTTCCCAGAGAAGGAACACAAGATAGGAGGAGGAGGAGAAAATGTTGCAGGCTTGGGCTCCGGAGAAATGTATAGCAGGAAAATGTGGGGAGAAATAGCTGTTGTAGGAGGATGCCTGCTACTTTCTATACACAGAGTACTCACGCTTCAGGCTAGCTACGTACACATAATACACTCTAGAAATGTGTAACCCTGAAAATATAACGTTATGTGAGGGGGGAGTAGCTAGTAGTAAATTATTCGGAAGTAACTGAGCAAGAATAACGTCACGATTAAACGCAATGTGGTGTTTACAGGTCGACGTAATTTATGGCCTTTCTTTTCCCGTTACGGACGCCCACAAAGGACCATGAACACAGCAAGGTTGTCACTTTTGGCCAACCTTTACTTTTTGCACTCAACGTGATATTGTTGTCGTTTGACCTTGGCAAGATAAAAGCGGGGTTTGAGAAAATGTTAATGTCACCACTTTTAGATGTATATAATAACGCATTATTCAGCTCTTTTTAGCTAATATTATGAAGGCCACAAGTCAAAGAGAATGTTCTTGTAGCTGATGACCTTCGAATATATATTGAGTCTCCTCCTCTCATGCTAAAGGTCAATAATAATGTACCAATTATGCAATAATACATGGGGGCCTAGCTAACATATTCACCACATGTCACATGCAACTACTACTCGCAAAAAGGCCTTGAGAATAGACGACGTTGATTATATATCTGTCCTTGAAAATAGCTTGATTGTCGTCCCTTGTTGAGAACCTGCTGTTGCACTTACAATTGCCAGACATTGCAGACAGGATAAGTGCATTTTGCGGCTCCCTCGTATACACACATTATAGCTGCAATTCTTCACCACGTTGAAGGAGAGATTTAAAAATGTTTCACAGTGTTGCAGTTTTTGCATGCAATCAAGTCAAATATAGAGTGTATATATTCGATTATACGAGTTTGTCTGCATATGACCTTGTTAAAATGTTTAAATCGCCTTCAAGATGTCCGTATACAAGCAAGATTATACTTTTAGAAAAAAGTGTCAACCACGGGTTTTTAAGACTGAGTTTTAAACCCTTTCATACACCGAACAGGAAGTTCCCATCATCACTTAACGGGATCTTAATCTCGAGAGAAAGAACCGCTACGTATGACTTTAAACCCCTTTTCCTCCTTGCCAACCGGAAACCAGTCTGACAGCAGAGTACATATCCTACTCTCCAGATCTTAATCCCACTTTTTGCCCGTCTGTAAAATTATAGGTTAAATGGTAGTGTAGCAAAAAGGGGATTCTTCGTCTCCGGAGCAACAGACGAGACAAGACGGAATTTGACCCAATTTCAAAGCTGACCGGTGAGCAGCAGCTCAGCTGATGAGTGTAAAAGCTCACCAGACAGGTCGAGCTGAGTAAAAACATGGCGGGGCCGCCATTGAGAAAATCTAGTCCACAATTAGCGCAGACTGTCTGGAATTCATCATCGTATTTTATTCAAACGGCTGAATGAGGGATTAAATAAGAAAGGAAGTGAAAATTGCTTTGCAGAGTTATAAATAAATTTGAGTTAGGTAACGATGCAGGTGTTTTGACCATTTTATGCGGTTGATATTATTATTACGGTGTGAGCTCTGCTCAGTAATTGGCATCATAATATAGCATCTGCACAGAGGTCACGACGGCAACAACAATAACAAATTCTCTTTAAAAACAAACTGGCAGCTGCAGGCGAAACCCAGACGGGCAAAAAAGATCCATACAAAAGTCAAGAGTACGTGTGGTGACTACACACAACATACAGTTAGCAACCCCTTTAGAGCGACAAAAAGTTGTTTCTTTGGAATTGAAGATTGTAAAAAGAGTTTTTTTTTCACTGCTCAGCCGTCGTCTTGCTGTCTGGCAAAAGCGCTTTCATAAGAAAAAACTCCCCTTGTCTGAAAATGATTGTGAAGAAATCGTACAACTTTCTAGACAACAGGGTTGTTGGCTCTCTCTCCTCGTGAAGAAGAAGAAGAAAAGTCCCCTTTTTGTAAGCTTTATATTTTCCCTTTTTGCCTGTCTAAACACCAGAAGAGGGTAAAATTGGAGCAGTAGACAGGGGTAGGAAAAAAGTGGCTGGATCCCTTTTTTGTTCGCCGTCTCCTTCTTCAGTTGTATCTTCATCTCGCTTTTTGTACACATTTCACTACTAATTTTATTTGACTTTTTTGCGTCTGGCTTTTTGGGGCCAGCAGACGGGCAAGAAGACTTATTCCGACTCGAGGAGGAGAAAAAGACGATTAAATGTAATAATAGAAGAATGATACATGTCTGATAAATGAGTAAACAGACGAGATGTGCTTATTGCATTATTCATCAATTACAACACATACGCTTTAGCCGGCTACTGTATTCGTATAGATTTTCTTGTTCCCTCTCCTTACATTGAACGTCTAGCTGTTATACTTTCAGTATCACCCACATTACTTACTGCTTACTACTCTCCACCACATATATCACACTTCTCCTTCTCCTTCTCCTCCCCCACCGCCGTAGCAATGGCTGCCCACACCAGCCGCAAACCTTTCTACTCAATGCAGCCCAAGCGAGAACTACTGCTGCTGCTGCTGTTAGCTCTGCTCTGCCCCCTCTCTGCCTGAATAGCCCTGAAACTGAGGCACTCGGTCATTCAACTTTACTTTCATTTGGGAAAAGGAGGGGAAGGAATAGTTTGACTTTTGTCCGATAGGGGGCGCTCTAGACAGAGCTGGGAACTGCTGAGTTACAGCCTCCGACTCTAAGCGCCACTTTACTGATACAGCGGACGAAACCCGAACTACACCTAATACTCAGTAATGAATACATAACAGCCCTGCAATCAACTTTGACATGTAAGTGGGAGTTGTTCAGACATTTATTTATCCATCTAATATGCTAATTGAACAAAAAAGGTCCACATTTGTCAGAAAATGGCATGCTAGTGCCTATAATTTACATGATGAATCAGACTGTTGCCCGAGAAACCAAATTTGAACAAAAAGAGGTCTCAATAGACAACAAAGGTCGCCACCGTCTGTTACCACACGAAAAAGGGGCAACACTTTTTGCCCTTCGCTCTCGATCTCTCTTTATATAAAGCTACTTTGTTCCCCATTAGTCGCCGTGATACACTTTTTATGCATACATGCATGACTTACTATTACTAGTTCTGAAGAAGAAGAAGGAAAGCTAGACAAAAAAGGTGGATAAAGACGAAAAACAAAAAGCAGTCTCGCCAGGGCGACGTTTTTATCCCTCTTTATCGAGGACATTTTGGGGAGACATTGAGACGCGTGGCAAGATATCAAATAAATGTGGATGCGAGACACACAAAGACAATTCCAGATCAACTTCAGTTTCTAGCACCTCAAATTCTATTATTTTATTCTCGACATTCTCGAAGCTGTTCTAAGCTGGGATTTCTTATTTTCTCTCCTCACCGGCCTGCTGTCGTTCTCTCTCAAGGCACTTTTATATAAGCTTCAAAAAGCAGCTTGAGGTTCGAACTTGGAAGAAAGAAAAGCGGTCATCGAACTCTGTCCTGAAAAAAAATTGTAGAGAAAAAGTTGGCCCGAGTTCGCGGAATTTCCGAGTCTTTGAAAGATGCTTTTTGACGACTGCAGCAGCAGCAGCAGTCATCAGTCTTCTCAATCTTTATGTATATTCTGAGCTTCTAACTACAAGACTAATGCTCGTAAACGAGGTCAAAACGAGACCCGGATCGAGTGACAAAAGAAGCTTGTCTGAAGAAGAATAGGAAAAAGATCAATTGACGATGAGGAGCAAACAAGCGTGTGCGAAAAACGACAAAAGTTGAGGCGGGTCGATGAACTTTTGCAAAAGAGGGTTAGGGTGCGATTATTGGGGAGGGGACACTCGATTACGTATTCTGCACGGTATAGCCCGTTTTATTCGTATTATATGGGGTAGGGGAACTTTTGACAGAAAGTGGGGCAGCTTTGTAGCAAGGAGGGGGAGGGGAGGGAAGGAAGGAAGGGCGATAAGCCGGATAGAAAGTAGACCGAGATGATGATATTTATTTCGCGAGAGTTGAACGACCTCAGCCCCAGTCATGCAGTCACAGGAGAAAGAGAGAACGAACTCAGCTGCTGCGCAAAAAGTAAGTCTCACAGAGAGAAAAGAATAACATTGCGATTTATGCCTCTCTCTTTGATAGTACTTCTAAGTTCTAACGAGCATATCCAAGTAGCCTTTGCACAAACGTTACATTATTTATGCGTTTTGAACAAGTCAGCGGAAAAAGTCTGCACGACTGGGGATTAAATATGAATGTGTACTCTGCGTGAATTAAAGGGTTCTTTGTCCTATACATATGGATTGATTACAGTGGATTGAAAATGGAATAGCCAAATACGGTTTAAAACCGTTTACAACGGCTCTATTTTGTTCCCACTGTGCCTAATGACGTAGGACATAAGAAGTATTTAGCACATATGGGACACATTATTTATGCAATTGAGAGCGTGTACATGTGCGCAAATAATACACCAAATAGAAAGAGAGAGAAAAGGCCCTTTTAACAACGTCAAAAATGTCCTATTTTCGGTTCACTGATGAAAATCTTTTGTCTGCTGGCGAAAAAAGTTTCACCGCGATTTCACCTTTATCTTTTTCCATCGAGATTGGATGCTATTGAAATGACAACAATGATTTCTCCAAACATGTCATGTCATATTTGATCAACAGTCGGACGATCAGTTCCGAGTTCATTCAACTTTCTCTCATTGGCACGAGCTGCTGAAAAAAAATATCGTACTTAGTGATCATCATCATCATCATCATCAGTCAAGTGACTCGAGTCCTGTTTTCACCACCGCGGCAAAAGTGCTTCTTCTTCCTCATAACTCTTTTCAACCGGCTCGAGAAGGAAAGAGAACTTTCTAAGATTAAGACTTGCACACACACACTCTTATGCAAAAGGGGGAAATGAAGGAGGGGAAGTAAAAATATTCCCTTATACAACTATTGGGGTTAATTGCGGCTTTAGTTTTTAGACCGTTTGGCACTCACAGAGAAGTAATGAAAAGTTAGAAAAGGGGGAAGAAGGAGGGACATTAAAAGTGAAGCTGATTACGGACTTTAATTCCCCCTACTTCAGACCCTCCGATCATCGACCCCAAAGCAAGAGCAGAAGGGGACGACGGAGGGAGAGGGGGAAGAAAGAGACCTCCATTCTCTGTGTATGCTATACACAGCAGCATTATTGCTTCTTCTTCTTCTCCCCTTTCACTGGTGAAAACTGGCCTGCCCCACTTCCGAGTGTAGGGCTCGATCCTCCTCCTCCTCCCTTCTATTATCATCTGAGAGCCGCCCCAGCTCGCTTCCCTTTAAACTTCCTTCTTCTTCTTCTCTTTCCAGTCATGAGAGTTCATTGCTCCCGTGACCTAGCTGGGTTTTCTATTCCATGCACATGCCTCCCGATCCCTCCAACGGCGAGGAAGGAAGCGCTGCCGAGCTCGCTCACGGTGTGACGTCACAGCGCTCTTACATCTGACTGTGCATGTGCGTGCCAAGGACCTGCTTCAGGCAGGACAGCTGAGCGACGAAGGGAGAGAGGGAAAATAGAAACCCGACAGCAAAATCTCTTTCTTCTTCTTCCAAGGGTGGCAGCAGCTTGGAATAAAACGTACGGACGTGATGCAGGTTTTCTCTTTTCTCTCCTTGCTGCTGTTACGTACAATGCTGCCGTTTTCACCCCCAAATGCAAGGTGCGAGAACTGTAATGAGGATAATAATGGAAAAAGCTGCTCTTCGGTGCATAAGAGATACACACTTTCTAAAGCTCCAAACCGCCGCCTAACAAAGCTTCTATGCATTTTGTGGGCCTTATAATGGGGGTGAAACTCCCGTATACGTTTTCCATTCAGTGGCCTACTTACATCTCCAAACAGGATGTGCGAGTCATGTAGATCGAGAGACCTGTCTGTACATAATTTGTCCGTTTTTACTACCGCATATATTCACATTTAGATCCCAATCAGCCACAAATATTACGTCAATTTAATGACTGAAAAAGTAGGCCCAATAGGACAATTATCCCCAGATGACAATCTGTTTGAGAGTACAGCCGCCAGCTTTATAACTCATTCACCCCAAACGGTACACTGTCTAAAACCAACTTTTTTGCTCCTCTTTTCAGGTATGATCGCGACGTCATCAGGAAAATTCCTTTGTCTCTCATTTGTCAAGTAGACATATCTTCATTGGTTTGTTTTTGCCATATACATTGACTTCCGCGTTGTTATAAGTCAATGATCTTTTAGGAATCGTTGTTTTTGTGCTGGCGAAATAAAGGCTGAAAAAGGCTTTGTCTCGACAACATGTAGTCTTGATATGCCCGCGTTTTTACTTCATTAATTCCCGACTGCACAAAGAGAGAGAGAGAGAGAGAGAGAGAGAGAGATGACGACTTCCTGATACAAGTTGATTGACCCCACACGCTCACGAAGCTTGACTGGGAATATTTTTGCGGCCTGAATATTTGAACAACTTTATATTTTAAAGCGAGCAGTCACAAGGGAAAAACAAACAAGTATTTGGCCTGTATGACCTCTTTTTCCCGAACAAAAAACTTTGCACCCAATCAAAAAGTCATTTTAACTGGCCCCATTGGAGCATTTTGTCTACTCGCATTAGCGCCTAGTTTTGTCGTAACTCATTCATTATGAGCCGGATTCCGCCTCCTCCCCCTTCTAGACGTGGAGATGAATAACATTTTAGCGTGACAAAAAGTCAGTTTCTTCTTTCACCCTTTGACGACGAAATTTGCCTGTGGCCTCATTTCTCCCCTATCAGATTTTTGCCCTTTTCTCATTTATTTTCTCTCTCTGCTTCTTATCTTGAACGAATAGCAATGGACAGCAAAGCAAGCCTTTCTCCCCCTCTTCCTCGTCTTGTAAACTCTCATTTCGCGAAAAAGGTTGCTTCAGTAGGAGAAGGAAGAAGAAATGGCTTTCTTATGCTGAGAGAAAGTTCAACGACCCCAGCTCAGCAGTCTTATTTCCTTCCTTCTTTGGCTGGCAGTAGGTCTGGGCTGCTATTGCTGCTGCCACTAACAGCTCTATTCCCCCCTCCTCTCACTATTGCTCCACATTCTGAAGGGGGGATCTGTAAGAGGGCCTCACTGGCTCAAGCAATTCGCTTTCCCCCTCTTCTACTGCCAAGACATGGCACAACCAGCCAGACAATTCAACCCAGCCATAAATTTGGGAGAGACGAAAGGAGGAGGAAGAGGAAGAAGAAAGGCCTATTTTCAAGAGAACCTCTTCCTTCAATTTTCACGCTACATTAGGGAGGATGAAAAGGCAGATAGGCCCCTCTTTTGCATTAAGTAGGCAATTTATAGTCTTGTTTGCATTGGGGTTTATGCACAAAAGAGCTTCCACCGTATTCTGCAAGCTATAGCTCAGCTATTTTCTCCCCTCGAAGCCTCTGGCAAAACAATATAAAAATACACAACAACGCCTTTTGCGAAAAACGCTCTATTTGACATTTTTGCTATATATTTGCACGGAAGATCGTCTCATTTCTGGGGAAAGACGACTGGCGCAGTGTTGTGTATACACATTTACTAGACATGGAGCATGGGAGAGAAAGCCTATAATAATACAAGACTGAGTAGTAGTAGTATAAGGAGAGAGCCGTCGTCGTCCGTCCGTCCGGCTGCTTTCGAAAAGGCAAGTAGGTCGGTGAAAGAAGGTTCAACGACCTCCCAGCTTTTCTCTCACTCTTCATACACTCGATTTCTTAAGACGAATGCAAACGAAAATGAGTTTGATTATTGATTCAATTGCATCGGCGAGACCCGTTTAACGACAGAGATATGGCGGCACCCAGCTCCATCAGGCAGGCTGCAATTGCGCAGTTATATTTGACTTTTGATTAAGCGGGGAAAGAAAGAAAGAAAGGCTGGAGAGGGGTAATCAGGGAGAATGTTTGCTCTCATAATGTAAACTGCATTTTATGTGCATTGGCGTCTGATAAAGGATGTTTAGCCAGGGAGGGGTTTAAATAGCCAGACAAAAAGTCTCATGTTAATGATGAAGTAATTAAACGAACACAACGCTCTTTGTTTGTGTCGCCCTGAAGAAGATTAAGCCGTCTAAAAAAGTTCCGTTTTGGGTCAGGTCAAGTGTTCCGGCAGTTTATGGCTCTACTTTTAGTTTCTCATGTTAGCACACGTGTACAGAGCAGAGCAGAAGCAGGGCAAGAGTCGTATCAGGCTTAGGACGCATTGAAGCCTCCCGCGGCCGCTTCTGCCCCTCTGCAAAATCCAGTATGTATTATTATATCGGCCCTGCTCTGCTCCCATTCGCGTTCGTTCAACTTTCTCTTTTCTTCCGGGTTGCCCTAACCCTTCAGCTCCTATTCTTCTTCTTCGTCGTCGTTTCCCCTTCCTTCCCATTTATTGTGCAGAGTGCAAATCCTACTAACGTCACGCCGACTGCAGCAGCAGCAGCAGCCTCTGGCCCTCCGTCCCCGATCTAGTACAAACTCGATCCTCTCCCCCCTCCTATCCTAGATCCCAGTCTGTACCTTGCTCAGGCCAATTCATACATAGCTTCGCAGTTTGCTGGGAATTCGTCGTAGAAAAAAAGGCTAGAAGAAGAGGTGAATGTACGGGAATTGGGTCATCGACTTGTGGCCCTAGTCAGTGCTCCTCAGCCCAGCCACACGGCTGCCTAGTCAGCCTTAGCTAACATTTGGAGAAGAAGGAGGAGCTGTAAGACTTGTATGGCCAGCCAGGCTTAGCACTGCTAGGCAGAGTAGGGGGCTTTGCCAGTCAAACAAGGCTTATACTTGTAGACCCACCCTCGCCTGAGTCGGCCTTAAAACGACGACGACGACGATAGCAGCATGTGTGCTCTGTCTGTTCGTTGCTGTGTGTGTGCTATCTGTACTCTGACTGTAGTTGCGGCTGTGGGACAGACATCCTCCTCCTCGTATTTGAACTCTCACTTGCCGCCGGCCAGCCTTCAGCCAACGTAGGCGGCAGCCAATCCGAAGTTTCCTTCGGAGAATGTGACTCGTAAAAGTTGTAGAGATGAACGATTTAAGGTTAAAACTGAGCTAAATGGAAGCATACGGACGTATTTAAGTATTTAAATAAGTGCCCATTAGCTTACAATATAGGAAACATGTTTAGAAAGCCTCTTTTTACTAGGCTGAGTTCATTCACCTTCAGTTCAATGACCCTCAGCTGCTGCCTTGCTGCTCCACTGCAAGCTGCTTTCTCTACAAAGGGCAATGACTCCTTCTATTACATACCGTAGTTACTGGTTAATGTAAGGCTTAAATTAACTGATTTAACACACTATTATGACTTGTATCTCTACAGTGTCCTTCATTTAGCCATCGAGTTCACTTTTCCTCCGTCAAAACGGCATTTTCCCGGCCGCAGCCGACCTCGTTTAGCATTTTCTGAACGGAGCAGCCGCGCTCCCTCAGCGGCGGCGGCGGCGGCGTGCCGTAAGTAGTACTATACTACAAACTGCTGCCACTCGCATACATATATAGAATACAAGACCGCGAGGAGGAGGGCCACGGCTTGCCACCTCGGGCAGTGCAGCAGCGCGCGAGTGCGTGCGCCCAGTTCGTTCAACTCTTCGAGGCTCACATTGACCTCGGCGGCAGCGGCGGCGGCGGCGGCGACGACGACGACAACGCTATTGCTTTTACCTCTTTGCCGTCTTTCTTCTTTTCCGTCTTCTTCATCTCGTTCTCCTCCGGCTGAGACAGCAAGTTGCACTTTGGAGGAGGAGAGAGAGCGAATCGCTTTTGGGAGTGAGTGTGAGTGCAGAAGACCAGGAAGAGGAAGAAGAAGAAGAAGAAGGGATCTCGCTCTCAAATCTGCTCCTGGAAGAATAAGTTATACACAGTCTGTCAGAGAGTTCACTGTGTGCCAGAGAGAACAATAATAACAACAACAACAGTCTTTAAATGACATTCAAATATTGAGTGAAGTGTCGTCGTCTTGTGATTATGTAACTGTTGTTTCCAAATTGAGTGATATTGTTATTCATTGTGGGCATTGCTTCCAAAAACTGCGCAGCAAAGAGGAAAGTCTAGTCAGGCTGAGAGTGGACGTCGTACGTGTGTGCAAGGAATTCATTCCTGGAATAAAACGCAACATTTTTACTTCCAGACGATGTTGGCGTTAGATCATCGATTGTTTCGGACAGAGGATTGATGTGCACAAAAGAGAAAACTAGTGAATTATTGAAAGTTATGTGAAATTGTCAGTCCAAAAAAGCATTGTGTTATACTGTTGAAGATTAAATAGTTCTATTAGTTGATACTCCAATTGAAGATTTTATTAGTAAAATAAGAGATTTATACTGGCCAGCTCAAGTCTTTAAATGTCAAATTTGGAAACCCTCCGTGTGCTAGTTCTAAAAAACGCTTTATCACACAAGAGATTTAAGGCTCTCAGTGTCCGACTTATACCGATGTAGGTAAGTTGACACCACGCATAAAATTAAAAGGGGATTAAACATCGTGAAGGATTTGTTATATAGGTTGTTATATATTGAGGTTATACTGTCAAGTTCGCGTGCGCGTAATATTTAAATGTGCCTGTGCATAACAATTGCTAAAAACTGTGTCAAAAAGTTATAATCCAGTCTCGCATATGTGAAATGAACGACAACAATACTTACGGCCACTCGGGTCATACTTATAAAAATCCCAACTGCCAATATCAGTATCAATTGGCCTAGAAAGAAGCAAATGTGTGTTTTAATTTGACGATCTCAATTCTCAATTTAATATTTTCTGGAGAGTTCGGGCATTGACCTCAATCTTTGCAAGGCAGCCTCAGCCGCCGAACGCGGCCTGAGCACAGTTTTTGACAGAGCAAGCTTGCTAGCTGGCTGTGTGTTAAAAAAGAACAGGATTTGTCGTTTTCTCCGCTGTCCTTATTATGTATGTATAAGTGTGTATACAAGTTTGATGCAGTTCTCTAGATAGAATTGCCCGACAAAACAAATGATTGAAACTTGTTTTTTTATAAAGGAGATTTAGTCAAACTTATTGCATAATTTTCGTCGTATTTTTGCTTTGTACACGTAAACTTTTAAACATCTGCTCAATGCTGCTTCATACTTTTAGCAAGAGAGAGATTAGGAATGCCACATAAAACATGCGCAAATATATAATTTCACTCATTGCAAAAAGAGTCGCATTAATCGTATCCCATAAACCCTACACTGAAAAATGAATCCAAACAAGCTCTTATCATCTAGACAGCTCTTCTACTTTTCTGAGATTTACACGCATGAAGCTGAGCACACACATATGCTGTATAGGCTGAGCAGTGAGCGTGCATAAGTAGATCATCCTATAATGTTGACAAAGTCTGATACATACATTTCTTTCTCTTATCAAGGAACTCAAATGTCATTCACCCCTAACCTCTTCTCACTCTTTTCTTCTTCTTTTTCCAGGGCTTCTTCCGTCGCTCCATCCAGCAGAAGATCCAGTACCGGCCCTGCACCAAGAACCAGAAGTGCAACATCCTGCGCATCAACAGGAACCGCTGCCAGTACTGCAGGCTCAAGAAGTGCATCAGCGTCGGCATGAGTCGAGACGGTGAGTCAGAAAGAGTTCATAAAACGACCGCTAGGTGGCGGGTATACTGAAGAGTCCGAAGGGAGTGCACGTTGCTTGTGCCGCCCTCTGGTGGCCAAGACGTGCAACTAACAGAGTCACAAAAAGAGGTGAAGGACCTAGAAAAGAAAGCTCCCCAGGGCTTTCCTTTTCCCTTCCTTTGCTTCGCTTGAGAGAGCTTTCGCCTTTCGAGTTGATTTTTTTGTGTGTAGCCTTCAGAATATTTGATAGCCGTGCACCGTTAGAGTCCATTATTATTATTATATCGGTGTGTGCTATTTTCATGCTTGAACAATATGTTATGCATTGTATAGGGGCTTGCTTGTATAACATGTTTATGTGCATTTTACACAAGTGTGCTTGAAAACAGTTTATCCGCTTGAAATCTTTTATCAGGTTTCTTCTTTCCCGTTTCTATTTCTTCTTCTTCATTATTCCCCAACAAACTACTGTGCCTGTCCTTGGAGGGTCATTGTCCTCGTTTAAAAAGTGTCACCGAATAATTTGGGGAGAGGGAAACAACCTCGTCATACTTCTTTTAAGCTCTAATAGAAAGCCAGTGTGTGCAAAACGAGCTTGAATATAAGAAAAATAGGCGGAAGGAAGGAAGGAACGTTTTTGAAAAGTCGAAGGCCGTTGTCAGAAAACTTTGCTCATTTCGACATTTTTAAATCCTTGCATGTGAGTGCTGAGCTAACACAAATATGACGATAGCAGTCGACTCCAAGACGGAAGAAGACGAAATCCTCTTTTACTTCCAAAGCATCATCCACGACGATGTCCTTGGCAGAAGAAAGCCGAAATCTCGCTTGGAAACGAGGGAGAACAAAGCCTTAAGGTGGCGGCGAACGGCAACTGTGTGTCCTTGCCAGACTCCTCTCCTCCCCCGAGGGAAGAAAAAAAAAGTTCCTTTCAAAGGAAACGAGGCTCAAAAAGGGAATGAAATGGTTTTCCTGACCTTGCCACAGCTGCTCTCTCGACGAGTAGTTGTAGTAAGTTTTTTGCTCTTCAAAGGCTTCTTCTTCTTCTTCTTCTTCTTCTTCCTCTCAAGGATGATGCCGAGGCAGGCTGGCACAACGGCGATAACTCCAAACTCGGAGAGAAAGACCCGTTGTCGAGAGAGGAGGAGAAATTTATTACTGCGACCGAGCGACCCTCAAGAAGGAAATAAATTTCCTGCTGTCCTTGTGTAAAAGTTGGGAACTCTGCTTTGCATATATCCTCCATTTATCGTTGCCGCCGCGCTTCTGCAACAAGGTTATCTCCTCGTCCTAAGAAGAAGAAGAGAATTAACGGCATTGACCGGAATATCCCTCCCGAGTAGTGACACATCAAGTACGCTCTGCTGCTGCTGCTGCTCGCCCCAACAAGCGGGAATAAAAGGGAGGTCATGCCCTTCCTATTTCTCGAGGAGTGTTTTTCGTTCAAGGCAATGGAACACGCCTCATTTTGGGGGTCACTTTTAGAAGGAGGAAGAAGAAAAGGATCCGAGTGCTTGACCTCTCCTCGTAATTAGATATTCCAACGATGTGATGTAGTGTGTACACAGTCATGTCACCTTGGACAGCCAGTATAATGCACGTCATTTGTCATACGGTATATTATCATCATTATGCATGCTCACCTATGCTCACCTTGTGCGCTGTCCTTGCGCAACACAACCCCTTGCGCATGCGCACCGCAGCAGTCCTTGAGCAACGGTCGTGTCCCAAGGCTGCCGTGCTAGCGACCGTGAGGCTGTCCTTGTGTGCGCGCGCGACCGTCAAGGCAACTACTTTCCAAGGATAGGCAGAAGTTACGTGTGCAAAAACAGGGTTGAAGGCAACAGCACAACAACAACATCAACCTTGGGGTTGGTACGCAGCAGGCAACGAGGAAGAGATTGCGTAACGCTGGTGTTGCCTGCTGGAATGTGATCTAACCTGTTTCAGGGTTACGCAAAGGGAGGAAGGAAGTTGTTTGGAGGGTGCATCGCTTTATCTTTAAAATGATAATACTCGTAGAAACATACGCATTGACAAGTAAATGGCAACAAAAAAATTAAATATGGCATATTATGACTTATGAAACACAGTTTTAAATGATTTTTGAGTAAGGGTTACACTTTTCCTCCTGCCTTGCAATCAAGTTTCATTAAAACATATCCTAAATAATAAGTTTGTACTTCCTTTACTACTTCCCATGCATCAAACAACCCCTTCTCGCTGAGTACAAGACAGCTTCACTGGCAACAAAAGTGTTGCCTTATGAGCAGACTGACAGCACGTCTTCCCTCCTTCCTCTCCAGTACCTTGCGCGCATACAGGTGGTCGTCTACACAGGATGTGCGCGCGCGTGGCAGCAGTAAGATGACCTTGCCTTTGCGCGTCCTTCAGCTGCAGCATCGTTTCCGACTTCCTTCCTTAAAAGGGAACGAAGGCAATTCGAAGAGAGGGAAAAACCAATTTGGCGCCCACACGCATACAGCACACACAGCTCAGGAAGTTGGAGTAATAATGCCACCTCTTTTCTGCAAGGATTTAAATGGCGACGCTCAAATGTGTCCTTGGAGGGAAATAAAAATATGCAACTCAGGGTGACGTAACGACAACCAACACTTTGGAGGTTTGAAATCATGCAGGAAATGCACATTTGTACGTAAACTTGGTGGCCATAATTAGAACTGAAAACCGGTTTTGGCCAGCAATATTCTATTGACACATCCACCCATGCATATGTAGAGCATTCTAAGTATAATAAAGTTCTTCCTCTGAACAAAAACAAACTTGGCGGAAGACATTTTGTACATTTTGCATGTGAGCAAAAGTAAGTCAGCAGCAGCTTCAAGGGCGAATCTTACACAACCAGGGAGGGAGGGAGTTAGGCAACAACATCAACAGCCAGCCAGGCAACAGTGGTAGCAGCAGCAGCTGAGTAAGTGAGGCCTCCTCCGATTGTGTGACGAGCACTAAAGGGATGCAATGAACAAGTTTAAAAGTGAAGGTCGGATGGAATAAGGAAGAGATTGGCGAGATATATCGTAATTTGAGCTTAGCTTTAAATGGATTACAGCCACTCTTTTTACATGTCAGCGTAGACATTGAACAATGTCCACTTTCTCGGCAATGTTCAAACAATTGGGAACAAGTGTGTCTTCACTTGTGTAAAAACGAAAGTTGCTGCACTTTTTATCTCAAAACAAACACCCCATTAGCGTGGCTAGACACTATTTTAACCCCCGGACAGGGGGGTAATTTAACTCTGTAAATGTAAGTCACCAGACACAGTGACACGATTTACGTTTTCTACAACTCCAGACGATTGTTAAGGGGTGACAGTTTTTGTCTGATTTGAATAGCAAAAAGCGGCCTTTGTCTCCGGCTGGAGTCATAAAAATTATATTGTCCTCTTCGTTGACATCCATTTTTGTGTCGTCTGAATCTCAGACGGACAAAAAAGGCCAGCGGCAGTCTTTGTATAATATGTACATTCAAAGAATAAAAGAGGCCATCTTTTGAGATGAGAGAGTGGCCTTAGCAGCAGATCTTTCTTGTCTTGTCTTCAGCCATAGCCTTCTTCTTCTTCATCTTCTTGTCTACCAGACATCCCAAGGTCAAGCAACCTTATTTCTGGTATCAAGATCCTGTCAGGGTGATAAGAGAGAAGGAGAAGGAGGAGGAGAATCGGCTTTCTTTCTTTCTCCATCCGACGAGTAGTTCTCAAAGTGTATTAGTTATAAAGAAAGAACTCTTGGCCTTGGAAGATAGAATCGTCGTCTTAGCAGGAAGAAGAAGAAGATAGATGAATGGCCTTCAAAGATCTTCACGACTTGTTAGAAATAGATTTGTCCCTGAGATTTGTAGATAAAACTGTGATTGTCAACTTTGGCGGTTTTGCAGACAAATCTGGCGATTCTGCATTTTATCCCGAAAACCTTGTATTTTGTATCAAATTCCTGTTGATAGTGCGATAATAAAAATAGGGAAAAGAGTCGATGAATCTGGAAATTGGATAGCTTTTCACTCCCTAATTGGCCTCCCACGGTGTGTATTCATAGAAAATCAGAACAAAGATATCAATCTATAAAGCTCTCATTCCGTGACTATCATCAGCAGATCTGATTAATGATAGGTCAAAATCTGTCGCCGATTTGTAGAACACATTTTGACGACGTCAATTGACACTTGGTACAGCCCTGCAATTCGATTTATTACGCTCAATCCATGGCCCCACATGTCAGTTTTACACGCATTTTATCACCACATATGCGGGCTTCCGTGTTGCCCGACTGAGGTCAACAACCGCATGAGCACAAAGGCCAGAAATTGAGACTTGAGGAGACCTTGCGAATCATCAAGGAATTCACTTCCTCCTCCTCCTCCGCCTTCGATGTCATTAGCTCTGGCCTTCAATATGGAAAGCTGAGTACGTCACCAACACGGTCGTTCACCTTTTTATGTGTATTATATGCAGGCTTCTATTACTTTGAAGGACGGTTTATATGCTCTTTGCTTTCTAATAATAACCGAGTTTGTATGCTTGTGGATATGGTTGTAGTAATTGAAGATCTCATTAAAATTGTATTCTCTAACTGCAAGGTCAAACGCTGAGTAACTTTGAAAAGAAAGAGTATGATATGCTCAAGGCCAACTAATGGTTGTTCAATTTCAAGGCCTTGGAAAGCACTTTTCACTCGAAAAGGTCAATTTTGACAACATAAAGCAACAGCTCTGTCTGTATATGTATCTTCTCCTGCCAACTGGACGCCCGGACAGACAGCCTTCTTTGGCAGCGTGTGGAAACCTCTGTTGCACGGACGCACCGACAGAGTTCCTTGGCGTCATTCAAGTTCAAGGTCATATCCTTGTCGGCAACGTGGGCTTGGGAGCAAAATGCGGCCTTTCCTAAGCTCCTCCTACTCGCAAAGAAGGCCTTTTAGAGCGCCTTAGAGCCTCATTCCCAAAAGGCTCCCGGGAAGTAGAAGGAGAAGGAGAAGGGGAGGAGGCGAGAAAGGCCATTCGCCTCGCAGACAGATCCCAGAGCTATTTAGGGGGCGTCGACCTGAGTTGGATCGAGTAGGAAGCAAGTTGGATTCCTTGCACTCAAGTCTGTTACTGCCTTAGTCCTCTCTCCCCGGCATTTTATGTGTAGTCTATGTCCTCCTCCTCCCCTTTGAATGTGCCTCGCGCGCGCACGCGCAACGCGCACGATGCGACTGCACTACCGCAGCTAGCAGCAAAGCCACCCTTAATAGCCCTAGCATGGCATGAAGTAGTCGAATTCTTCAGATCGGCGTCGTCGGCTGCGAATGGCCGTTTGCCGCCTCTCCGACGGACGCGTGTGCATCAAGTAAGAAGAAGAAGAAGCACGGGCACAAATCCAACTCAGTTGATCACTCGAAGCCAAAGCGGTCCATGCGGCGTCAAGTTTAATAAATAAAACGTAGACTCAGCCGGAGGAGACCTCTTCTAGTCAAGTGAAGATCTGTGGTGATAGTGTTGTTGTTGTGGTTTCGGTGGGGGGGGGGGGGGGGGGGGGGGGGGGGGGGGGGGGGGGGGGGGGGGGGGGGGGGGGGGGGGGGGGGGGGGGG
>LR139631.1:0-21137 GCA_900659605.1 Tisbe holothuriae | reverse complement strand
TGTTCGAGAAACTTGAGGAGATGCAAGAGATTTTGGATAAAGTGAGTCGAGGGATCAGGACTTAAAAATTGTCTTGTTTTC
Source organism: Tisbe holothuriae (assembly GCA_900659605.1). Taxonomy (NCBI): domain Eukaryota; kingdom Metazoa; phylum Arthropoda; class Copepoda; order Harpacticoida; family Tisbidae; genus Tisbe; species Tisbe holothuriae. The sequence continues at coordinate 21,056 of LR139631.1, read as the reverse complement.
GATATAAAGCAACATCACGTTAAAATTCAGTAAATTATTTCATACGGATAAACTGTCTCTTGATATACATAATATTAAAACTCTAAAACGCTATCAAAATACGACGTAAGACAATGACTATACTGACAAAAAGACTTATAAATTAAATTATATTCGCATACTTCTAAAGCATTGCTTTCGTAATTTCCATAAGAACATACATACTGACATAGAATTTATAAAGGATTCGAACAGTTTGTATGCATACCGCGCTACACGCTGATACAAAATACAACTGATAACATTATAAGAAGCAGCGAAAGAGGTTTTCAATGAAGTAAATAGACGTTTCTCTTGAGTGTGTGTATCCTTTTGAAATAAGAAATAAGCTTTTCAATATAAATATCAGCGGCAAGGATCTCTTCAAAAATGATGAAAAAATTGGTTAATATGTTTTTGTTGTGAACTGCGTACACTTGGAAACCCGTTCAATTTCTTGAAATGAAACTAGTTGCAAAAAAAACCTCAACAGTCTACATATAGTTTGGCCCTCTTTTGTGACTGTAAACAAAACCCGAATATAATTCCTTCTTCCTTACTTTCTTGGAAATGAATCGCTCTTTTCAAAGGGCTGCCATAATATAGAATGCAAGGAATTTATCTCCCTTATAATAGTCCATAAAAGTCCGTAAACAGTCCCTGATTATCCAAGGACATTATTTCCCTCTCGTCTATCTTAAAAAGCAAAAGGTTAAGGACCATTGCAAGGAGGAAATTACGCAGTAAACAAAAAAGGATTTGTAAATTGTCTCCTATAAAGCACAACCAAATTAATGGCCTTGATAGAGTCAACAAAACACCTCAAGAGCTCCCTCTTCCGAGACTAATAAATATACACAAAAAGGGTATTACGGACATTAAAAGCCTTTATGTATACATAAAAATGTCGGCCTTACGCAAACACGCATACAGAGAGAAAAAAGACATTAGCAAATGCATAAGACGGGCAGGTCATAACATCGATCAACAGTCAGATGTATCAAAGGAGGACATTATTTTCCGGCTACGTACAAACATCCCCAAGGCAGTCGGCTGGCTGTACATAAAAAATGCAGCTTCTAGGGTCATATGTCTAGGACTGGGTAAACATTACCTAGATGGAAATAGCAGTAAGATGAGAAGGAAGGGGAATATTACGTCATGTATTTTACTTAGAAGGCATTTAAAGGGGGTTATCTACCCCTTTGGGACTTTTTAGAAAACCTCTTTGGGGCCTTAGACCTCCTCCTCCTCTTTAAAGAGAAGTATCATTATATGATCAGCTTAGCTGGTATTTCTAGTATGTAGTAAAGCCGTCTGCACGTCGCTATATCTTCATTTTCTCCACCGCACATTTCACACTCTTAGACGCACTGTCTATACTACAAAGGCCACTTGCTAAGAGAATGAAAGAAAGACGGGAAAGGACGCAAAGAAAAAGGCTCTGAAATCTCTTCTAAATCTCCTTTGCGCTTCTATTTCAGCACCGCAGCCAGACTATATTGTACTACTACTACTAACCAACAATCATTATCCCTTTTCAGCTCCTGGTCGATCTTCCTGGCGGAAACAACAGCGGTCAACAGCAGCTTCAAGTCCAGCAGCTTCATCATCATCAGTCTTCATCTCAGCAGAACAGCAGCAACAGCAGCTTTCTTCATACCTTTCCCAGGGCTCAGCAGCAGCAGCACCATCAGCAGCAACAGCCTCAGCCTCAGCAACCAATGCAACAGCAGCAAGTGATGTACAACACCATGGTGGGGCCGGATCAGCAGCATAGTCTGATGAGGGTAAGAGAACACCAGTATTTAGTGCACCTAATGAACTCAATGAAAGATAACAATAATTACTTTATATCCAGGCCGGCAAGAGTGAACGTCGCAAGACTGTGACCTTCCTAGGCGAGGTCGAGACGATCCGCTGCGAGGACGACGCCGACGCCGGACTCAGCCTGCCCAGCGGACAGTCCACGTCCACGCTGTTGTCGCCGTCGTCGGAGCCCTCAGAGACCGAGGATTACGTTGAGTCAAGAGTATGAGGAAGACATTGAGCTATAAGCTTTAATATGTCATTGCTGTGGCTGTGAAAACATGACTATTGGAGAAAACTGTGATGACGTTTATAATAAATGTATAATATGCACCCCTGGATTTTAAACAGTCTTATGGCCCTTTTTGCATGTTAGTGAAGATTATAAATACCTATTTATGAGAAAACAAGAAAGCCGGAAAATAAAGATTTTTTAGAATCAACGTTGAAAGGTTGCGTGAGTTAGTATTCTCCTCGTTCCGCTTTGTGTCCTTGTCAGTCTTCGTTTCCGCATTTTTCTACTTCCCAAATACAGTATTCATTATGTTCATTGGACCTTGAATTAGACAAGCGGCACAAAAAAGACGAATGCCCCGTCTGAACTTGTGAAGATCTATCTCAAGGATCAAGAGCAAAAAGAGATTCGACCGTCGGTCAAACTGTAATATATCCGTTTCTAGCCTTTAACTTAAGCTTTTATAATCGTAGAATCGAGTAAAAAACGAACTTTAACATTCATTGATCTCTACTATATGAGGCACATCAAGCTATTTTAGTCTGCTAATGCTACTTAAGTTACAGCAATAACAGCCAATACGTTTCACATGCATGGTCACTTCAAGAACAGCAATTAACCTAGTTACATCAATTAGGACTCGCACCTATTCTCATTTTTTGCAGTACTGTTCTCAAGTAGCATTTTATTTTTCCACCCAGTTGTTTCGGGGGCAGCCCCAAAAACAAATCACGACATTGCTCGGCAAGAGGCCAAAACTTGACACTTGCTTTCGAAATCAGAGGAGACTTGAAGCGTTTCAACTTTTATCCTCCTTGCAGCTGTCATTCATATAACTTTATAAATACAACAGCGAATGCATCATAAGTCTCGTCAAAGTGAACTTTTGTCCCCATCATAAACGAGTCAACACTAGCAAGGATTTCTGCAACTTCCGACTTTCTTTGCTTGGGGTCATCATGCAAACGGAGCTCAGCAGCAGGTCACGGAGCCAAAACGGAGGAGAACGCGCGGACGGACGGAGAGAGAATTTCTTACTTCAGGACATCGCCGCGGTCCATGCATACTTTCCCTTTTTTCAGCATAGACGGGCCAAGAGATGCTTAACTCGGAGTCTTTAAAAGACATAAAAATTAGCCTCAATTCCTTGTATGGCCTCCGGATCGAGTGTCCCAACGACGGGGAATGAGCAACAAGCAGTCGCTCGCTCGTCGGTTAAAGACTCCATTGCTGGCTCGGGAACTGCATTGATTGTGTTCAAGTGAGAAGGGATTGAATTGCAGTGATTATCCAAGAGGAGGAAGAAAGAGAAAATGCTGAAGGTGTCTGATAACCTCATGGATTGGTACGGAAATGAAGTGGATGTCGGGCCAAAGAGACAAGGGCCGGTAAGAAAAAAAACTTAGCAAACTGGAAGTTCTTTCAAGTTTTTTTTATCTTGAGACGATCCATTTTAATATAACAACAACTTGGATTAAAGAAAAATAACAACACATAGAAAATTATGGTAGATTTGATTATATTAATAGATGCTTTACTTTCGTTGTCCCGCAGATTATGCCCCGCGTTACCTCCAGCACTCGGCGCATGACCAACATCCACCTCGGCGATGGCGAATACATTCAGGGCATCAGGAAGAACCCGTTCGTAGACCCTGCAACCTACAGCGAGCTGCCAGACTTGGCCCCGCCGCCTGCGCACAAGCCACTTAGATACACTCCAGGTAGGAAAAATTAGTATACTCTCCTTACAGCATGTACATGTCATGTTTAGGTCTTAATGTCGATGCCAAGTTGGAGTCCCTTCGTCCGATCCGGTGCCAGCAGCACCCAGCACTGTCCGGACTTGACCTGGCGCCCACCAAAGAGCCGCTTGATGCCGCCTCCAGGCCGTACCACTTGAACCCTGCCAGTCCCATGGACTACGCGTCTTCATACCCTCAGGTAGAGGTTGCAAACAACTTCCCTTGAGACGTTCCGTAATATGAGTACTTTCCAGGACGAGCTGAGCCGTATCAAGATTCGCAACAGGCAGTACCAGAGCAGCAGCAGCAGCAGCGAGTACAGCAGCAGCAACGTGGTCAGAGGCGGCGGCTACATGCTCATCACTCCCAACGGAGAGCAGGTGCCACTGGCCGTGTCCAACAATGGGGGACTCAGCTGCGCAAGGGAGGCTGCTATGGGATCCAGTCTGGTCGGGGTTCAGGGTTACACTGACTTTGAACCTTTGGAAGAACTCAAGCTCATCAGGTAGACTTATAATTACAATGTTAGTGTGCGAAATAATGCATGTTTTGTTAAAGAAATGGCAACCCTGCTTCATTCACGTCCGTGACTGAGCTGCCCCGCCCCCGCACCATCCTGCCCGCGTCATCCGATAGGCGGAGGTCCATGGCTGAGTGCAACACGGTCTGCTGCGGCAAGAGACGCCCTGGCGACTATGGCATCCCTGAGCACATCCGGGCACGCGCTGTCCTCATGGCTACTGAGCGCAAGATGCCAGTCCCGTCCACCACTGCCACGCCCCCGACCACGCCTCAGTGTGAGGAGGAGGATGTAGGCGCTGTCACGCCCCCTTCGCAGGTAGATTAAGCGTGATTTTTCGTACTTTAAACCAGGGTGTATATTTCCGCTTTCAGGAGGATGAACCGATTGCTCCGCTCAACACGCCCATGAACGAAGAGGCCTGAGAATCCATTTCCCTCATCATTTGTATCCCTATTTTACTGTACAACGACTTCATCTAAAGGCTTCAGTGCATTCATTGATAAGTGATTTTACCGGTTTATTGTTCAAGCTGCCAATCGGTAATTGAAGCATTCCATCATCACGTTATAGGAAGAAAGAAATCAACACGGTAATTTCAAGAAAAACAATAAGAGGTTCCGATATCGATGTTAGAGAGAATGTGCCAGAATATATGTAATAAATGGTGAAAAGTGAAAGAAAATGGTTGTAGGAGGTGTTTTTGTTCTTGAATGTGCTTATTATGTTGCTTCGATGGGGGATTTTCCAAGAAAGAGCAAGCATGCTGTAGGTGACTAATGGTCTCATGATCAATAAAGTAGGAAGTGATTGGTTTGGTATAATCAAATTTAAGCTAATAATACTTTTAGTCATAATTTACACTCAGAATGTCCTTGAAAAATGGCTAAATGGACATAATTGCTTGCTATTCAGACTTTCATTAATGATCCCAATTATACGTGCATTATCTTTTCATATCTGAAAGCCGTCGCATTATTTTGGTGACTCCCAGACATATCAAATATTCAACTAATGAACTAAAAGCTAGGATAATATTTGTGTAAGTCAGCGGCCAATAGACATTTTAATGATTAATTGTTTACAGTTTTAATAATAATAAGATGGGAGCAAACAAGTGTCAAAATGACTTTTAATAGAATATGTCATTAATCAAAGGAAGCCTTTCTCTGGCAACCTCTTTTATTCGGAATTAGACCTTCGCATTTTCTAACCACAGGAAATAACACAATGGAAGGCTAGAAGGGTGGTGGTGTAGGGATATAAATTATTAAACATATACAAACATTGACAATGCTTTTGCCACACCGTTATACTGCTTAAATTGGCTTCTGTTAATGCAATTTGTTCGCGTCTAGGACTCCCCTTACTGCGTGAGAATTACTTGCGCCCTTATTATAAATAGAGGAACGCATTAGATAGCTAATAACGCCACATTCAAACCATACATACTGAGGAAAACATAATAACAACCGAACATTCTGTGGACAGAGCTCGTAGTGACACCACTTTCAGTTCGTGTTTGTAAAGGTAAAACTATCACGTCAAACCTGCATTATTTCACCTCTTCTTTGAAACGATTAAGCTGCTTGCTTTCCTTCTCCCTTTTTGGTGTTTTACCAGTGGAAGGACAGCAGCAAAAAAGTCCCATCGAGAATCGAACAAACTTTTGTTTCCTCTCACCACGACAGCATTTTTATATTCTTTTTTCTCTCAGTGGAAGCAGAAGAGTAAACGTTTAATGGCCACCAATTCCGAGCTGTTCAGCCACGCACTCAACAGGCAGAATACCTGAGTCGTCGTCATCATCATCGCCAAACTTTTTCCTCGAGGAAGCAGCAGCTAAATTGGCCCGACAACCGTGCCAGGTAATCATAAACTGCATTAAGTCTTTGTTCGTTTCTCGTCGGCAGAGCTGAGTGATTGATGCGTCCACGGAACGAAACACCTTGTTTTCCCGGGAAGAAGTAAAAGGCCGTTGGTCTTGTTTTCTTCTTATAAGAGCATTGCATGATGAAGAGACTCAGGCCCCCATGAGACCTTGCCGCACATACAGAAAGTGGGAAGGAAAACAAAAGGCTAAACAATACGTAGAAAGAGCTAGAGCTGTTTCCATGCATTAAAGTAGAATGGGGGCGGATACTTTGACCGAAATGTCGATAATATGTCACCTTAAAATATTTATAAATTGTAAAATTGAGAATGAATGACAAAGGCAAAATGTATAACACGATTTGATTTATAGGTCACTAGGTCCTTTCGACCTTATTACCCCTCCCCTGTTAACCCCACCCTCACACCATTATGCCGTCGTCCCTCCCTGGCTCGCCCGCCTTTTCCTCCCCGTCCCGCTCGCCGCCACCCGAGGAAAACATCATTCTGGAGCCTCCAGATTTCACTCCGCCTCGCGAGTCTCCGCCAGTCAACCGGCGAAACGACAGCAGACCGGACTCGTCGTCGGGATCATCGGAGAACAGGATGGACCCGGAGCTGGTGGTGGCCAACAAGGGCATGCACGGGGCCATTCCCGTGCTGCCGATGGGATGGGCTATTATATGCTTCTTGTTTAACGTGTTTGTGCCAGGATCGGGTGAGTGCAAATAACTAACCGCAATAAGGCAAAAGCAAGGCCAAGGTGGTTGCAGATTATGTAATTCTACTGCAAACTCCAATAAGAGAGCTTCTAAAGAAATACAATCTCTTGCATTGCAGGGACAATATTCTCCGGATTCTTCTGCCTTTGCTGTGGCAGGACAAGATACTCAGTCAAGGATGACTTTGACAACAAGGTAATTAATTAACTTGTTCTAATCCCAACTAGATAAAATAATGAAATCCTATTCAGCTGGGCGCATTATTCATGAACCTCTTCATCGGTGTGGCCCAGTTCTGCACAGTGGTCCTCTGCCTGGTCGGATGGTGTTGGAGCATCGGATGGGGAGTCACAATGATCTCAATATCAAGTAAGACTCAGAACAACTTTTTATTTAAATCAATGTAAGAACAGTTGTGAACGGGTTTACATGATCCTGATGGTCATTCGGAAGCAGCCAAGGGACACCTCAGTCCCGTCAGATTCTTTCTTGCCAGTCAGAGTCCACTTGAGGTTGTATTTGCCCTGGAAATTAACAAATTTATATGCACTACTCTTGAGCATGACTCAAAATTACCTTTGGATAAACCTTCATAATATGAATAGGGTAGGTGAACTTTTGCAAATCAGTAGCTTCCCCACAGGGCACTTGAGAGTAGGAGCAGATATCAGGGTCCATGCCAGCCCAGGGTAGCTCAATACCAAAGGAAGTGACCCACACTGCCTTCTGCTTGACCTCCACAATATCCGCATCTGAAACGGAACATTAATATGAATAATCACGCAACCTCTCTTACATTTCAGAACGGAACAAGGAGTATCTGAAGAAGCAGGGGCGGGAAAGCGGCAACAGTGTCGCATAGATATCTTCCATTACATTTCAAAGAGTGGCATCCCTGAAAATCTCTCACTCACCCGGTTTAAAGCTGACGTTGAGGTCGACCGTGTCTCCCCTGAGCATTGTGCAAGGTGGGCCCTCCATGCCGTCGCAGCGGAAGCGCGGTGTGCGGCCATTGCGACCGCTACGGCGGCGGCAGCCGACAATGTCGACTGAGTCAACCTGGCCGAGGTCTGAGAGAGATAGAGAGACATATTATGATATATTTATACTCAATTTAGAAATACAAGTTTATAGAGAGTTTTCGTCCAATTTCTTATTACCGCTGCATTCCTCCCAGCATATTTTCGCCTCTGCCTGAGCTGCCAAACTCAGCAGTATGAAGACGGCCGTCGTCACCCCAGCCCAGGCCAGCATCATGGGCTGCCGCTTCTGACCGAAAGCGACCATCTGACGAAGGATTATTTGCAAAAACTCAAACTTTTCCAACTCTTCAGTCAGCTGCTTGATTTAGAGCTTCTTCTCCTCCTTCTTCTTCTTCTTCTCTCCGCCGTTGTTTGTAGACACGAACGACTCACAAAGCAATTGCTCTGTTGAAATTGAAGAATAAGAAGATGATGCTGTTGGGAGATAGAAAAGCCTGTTTGTTTCAGTGTAATTTCCCCCAAAACGCATCATATGGGATTCCCATACACAGTACACATTCATGAATCATAAGGTCATTATGTACGCGGTTAAAAACCCTCACAATAATAATTTCCATGCACACAATTTGAGTGAAAGTGTTTTTGTGAAAGAGGCAAAAACATTTTTGCTACAATTCATGACAAAGAGCGTTGTCGGACAGACAGACATCATACGGACGGACGGACAGTGTCCACATCTGGGCAACAGATGACAGGAGAAAACTCTCCTCCGACCAGAGAGACTTCGGAGGAGGAGAAAACTAGAGAAATGTCTTCATGGTTTCAATTCGTAATATCTCACGCACAAAATAGACGCGCGATATCTCCTCCCGATCCCCAGACCACATTCCAGGCATCTATAATTACACGTTATTCATTCACCACAAGGGCGTCGTTCTGAGACTGATTCGATTGTTTTCCCAGCTCAAAAGTTCTTTGCATGAGAATGGGCCTCAAGGAGAGATGAGGGGGAAAATGTGCCTCCAAGCGAGAAGAGGCCCGTTTTTAAAATGTGCGATAATGATAAACTTATACATGCAGGAATCGATATGAGATTGTATGCGTAATCGCATGCGTATTTTAGGGTTGAGAATGTGAAAGGTTCTGTTATCATATGTGCAGAAAATAGTATGGTTCATATTGAGTTCGTCTTGGCAACCCTGATAATGGCATCATAATGATAATATGCGAATATTATTAAAACCAGCAGCGAACGCTGAGAATGTTTTTGCCAATCGATCGGGTTCAATCACGACTTCTTCTGTGTATACACAGTTCAAAACATGAAGTATCGAGAGCGTTTTCTTTCCTTCTGAGTTTCACACCTAACTTTATTAAATGCGAGTACGACACGACACTATTCAAATACGGCAGGTGATCAACCTGAATATGGAAGTCAAGAGAGAGCAGCGCGCAAAAAATCACTTTCACGTGGCTGCAAAACTATATTATTATACTTTTTGCACCTCACGAAGATCTACAAGGCATGAAATGATTATATCTGTTTGATATAAAACGGAGCAGCGCTTATAAGGAGGCGCCAATGGCATTAAAACCCCTTCTGACCATATTAGGACAGCAGCAGAGTTAAATTAACTCCCCACATGGACCCACTGTGTATACAGTTTTCTTTTTGAGCCGCTCGCTAATCACTGTAAACGATGACGCCTCTAAAACCGCCTTCGCTTCCAGCTACGAGGACTCTTTCATTTCAATTACTTTCCAGTCCTTTTAATTCCGCATCTGGTTTCGTTCGTTAACGAGTGAATAAAATAGGGGAGAAAGTCGTCGTCGCGGCGTAAAAAGGTGTTTAAGGCATTCCTTGACAGATGGAGGAGAAGTCGGACCAGATTGTTGATGGTTGCAAGCAGAAGAAAGTGAGTGACCAGAGTAATGAGCACGACGATGTGTAAAACAAGATATTTATTAGGGAATAAAATCATTTTATTTTCTCGATTCTCCCGTAAAATTATATATATTTTGGATCTCTCTTCTTCTTCTTCCCAAATCGCCATCCCACTCGGGGAAAAGGGCAATAAACTTGTTTCATAGCATCATCAATTCGGTTTATATCATCGTGTATCTCTTGAGCACAATCCCACACACTCACAGGTAGAGCGTGCCCATCTTCTTGGAAGCGCCGCTGCCCAGCTTGTTGCTATGATGGGTCATGACCAGGTTGGTGGGCTGAGGACGGCCGTAGAGGCCGGACGAGTGCTTGTCACCCACAGAGGGCGGACCACCGCCACTGAGTAGACTGTGCCGCCCACCGCTGCCGCCGCTACCACCTGACCCGGATGTCACCGTTGCCGTGGGCGTTCCCCAGACGAGATTCGTCAGACTCTTGGGTCTGCTCAGCCGGCGACTCCGCTTCTCAGGCAGCGTTCTCGATCCGCCGCTGTCCCCGCCGCCGGACGTCTTCCCGCCCGAGTTGCTCGACTCCAGAGTGTCGTAGAGCTCCGCGTGGTGGTGCATGTGACTGTTATTGCTGCTGGCCAGGTTCGTGAGGCTCTTGTACCTCAAGTGGAAGAAAGACGCTGGGGACGGACTAGACGACTTGTAGTGCGCATGGTGCGCGTGCGCGTGAGCAGCGTGCGCATGCGCGCTCGGAACCGGGCTGTACAGGTTGCTCCGGGACAGCGTCATGGACATGAGCGGCACCTCGGACCGGTTGTTGTTGTTCTTGCCCGACGGAGACGAGGACGTGAACCGCTGCCGGAAGAACTTGTGCTTCTGACCGGCGATCTGGCGCTGAGTGGCGGCTGAGGCGGACTTGATGAATCGAGCAGTGGCTGAGCCGCCGGACGACGGTGTTGTGATGAGCCCCACAGCCGGCGGGTAGACGTTCTCGTCAGCTGCAGTTGCCCTGCGCTGCCGCTTCTTGGCCTCCTTGCCACTCGGCTTGAGACCGTATCCAGCCTCCTCGTAGATGGCGTTGTGTCCACCACCGTGACTGCCGTAATCCGGATTCATCTGCACGTCCCAGACGGCGGACACTGGCGGGGTCGTGGGCGGGGTGGCGAACTCCATCGGGGAGTGCTGCTGCCCGCGCATGATGGTCGGGATTGTCTCAATTGGCGGCGGCTCTGGCGGTTGATCAGATGAGCTGTTGTTGCTGTGACTGCTGTTGTTCTTATTGTTGTTGGCCTCATGTTGTTGCTGCTGCTGCCGCTTAGGAACCGCGTTCTCATACTTCCACCCCTTTGCAGATCGGGGCAGCGGCGCGAACCCTCGAACGTAGTCATAGATCTGTTCAATCTCATCGTACTCGTCCGAGTTCCTCCCGTTCGACTGATTGTAGCTGTGGGTGTCAAAGATGGACGTTGGCGTCTTGCTGCCCTTGCCTTTCCGGCGCTGATACGTGGCCGTGTTATTACCAGCAGCGGCGTTCTTGACGGCGTCCACGCTCTTGGCATAGCTGACGTCGTGCACTGTGATCCTGTCTGCAATCTCCGCAGCCATCTCCTGGGCTCGCTCCACCAGCCGGCCAAACTCTGCCATGCCGGACACTCGATCATGATTCGCCGCCGTTTGCACCTTGAGCACCGCTGGAAGGGGGAGTGGCACCACATGGCACTCCTTCCCGGTGAGTGTCAACCCAACGAGATATTCCTCATCCACAGCACCGACCATCCGCATCTCAGGAAGGAAGTTCTTTATCTGGGGTGTGGGCCCGTGGGCGAGACGTGCCATGACCGGCAACCGCTTGCCCTCCAATAGGTTTCTCGCTGTGTGCACTCCGCTGATGTTATCCTCCTTGGCCAGGGCTGAGAACCGACCTCGCAGATCCATGGGCAGATAGACATTCTCCCCGTTCTCATCGAGACACCGTAGGAACCTGCTCTGACTCTTGCCCTTGACGCCGAGCGCCTCCCCGACCAGGATGAGGCTCTCGCCCTCCGCGATTGTCCTCGCCTTGTCCTTGATGGTGTCAATGTCGTCACTCTTGCTGACGTAGGCGCGGATGTTCTCCCGGACGAGGACTGAGTCGGGGAAGCGCTTGTTGAGCTCAGCCACGGACTCAATGCAGCGCACGCTGCGACCGTCCTCGCTCAGGATTTCGAAGAAGCCGTCGTACGTTGCGGGGACTGCGAGGCGCGGTCCGCATGCTGCGACCTTACGGTTAGAGTCCTTGAACTTGACACAGTGTGAGAGCAGGCGCTTCCTTCTGCCCAGGCTGAGTAGGAGCAGTGTCTGTGTAGAGGACGGGCTGGCCAGGCTGGGTGCTCCGACACTGAGATACTGCCCTTTGACCACACGTATGAGCCTGGGCAGCCCTGTGCTCGGGCCGGCCGTGTGTTTGTGCACAAACTCCTTCAGGTAGAGCGCCTCCTCTGTCCACTGGACCGACCCCAGCACTGCGTTGGCGTCGTTGGTCGTCATGGTTAATATCTGAAAAGAGGATAATGTTAGAGTTTGATGTGTGTGGATATTTCGACAGATCGAGGTAGATTAATGGAACTCTTCTCAACGTGATGGCTCGACGTCAAGGACAAATCAAAATCAGAATGATGAAAATTGGAAGGGAGAAAAAGATCAATTATCCGTCCGGCAAATGAGAGGGATGAATTATTTAAAGCAAGGTAATTAGAATTCGGCCATGAACATTCCTGAATGCCAATTCTGCTAATGAGAAGAACCGACGACTGGTTCACTACCGTGAGAAGAAGCTTATGAATGTTATTTATGCATAAAATACACTTATGTAAACCGAACTTCCAAAGGAGGAAGCCGCAGTTTTCGTCTGAAGAGTTTAACCAACCATGTGTGTTAATCAACATTTACAGAAGCAATGAGGCAAATTAAAATGCCAACAATTTTAAAAACTGTCCCTCGTAGGCATTTGCGGTACTGTTTTATATAAAAATAATAAGGAATCACGCTTGTTAAGCTTCTTCTTCTCTCTTGATAAATACATTGTTATTATTAATAGCCATAAGCGCCATTGAAGCAGAAAGTAAGCCTGCACACACAAAATAATAAACAGGATATTAGCAGCTTAAGCCGCTATTAGCACACACATAAATAAAACTGCGTTTATTAGTTTCTGTTTTATGCATTCGTGCTTCGGAAGAAGAGAAAAGAGAAAAGTTGTTTTCCGACCACGCAGCGAAAATTAATCGTTTTTATTTCGCGGGAGAAAATTTGAATCCATTTTCAGCATGCGAGAGTAGAAAAGGAGGATTAATATTTCCGACGAGAACAAAGACACTCTTTTCTACTTTCCATGCTTGATTGAAAGTCTGATCGGGATCAAAAAGCAGATACACGACTCCGTCTTTCAAGACAACAAATTTCTGGAGCATGTTTTATCTTCTTCCTCGAAACGTACATTGAAAGAAAGTTAAGAAGAATCTTTCCTTGTCTTTGTTTAGCAGCGAGCGTCGTCGTCGTAGTAAATCCGGAATAAGATGACAAAGCTTTGACGCTTTTTACGCATGAACAGAAACAGCAGCAGCTAGCGAGTGAGTGCAGGCAGTAAATTACATTTTTAGATAGCATTATTTTCTCCTTCATTTTCGTCGTCCAAAAATGTGTAATAGCCGCTGTGTCGTCAAAATAAGACTCTTTAAACGTCCGAGCTACCGTGAATAATTGTCCTGGGACCAGTTCATATGTCCCTGTATTTTGGAGCTGCAGGCTGGCAAACGCTTAAGACGAGGTAAATACACATGTGTGTGTATGTGTGATAATAATGTCTAATAATGGCATTCTTTTTTCGCGTTTTCACGGCCCCCATAGGCTGAAAAAAGCTCCCAAATTGAGATGAAAAAGGACACATAATATCGCACGTATTCGGTCGCTGCGGGTTTTTTTCTACCATGAGTTGTGAAAGAATTAAATCCAGCGCTGAAAGGAGATGTGCCTTAAAATATATATCGTTTATATAACAAATGTATTTCCAACAATGGCTCAGCAAGGAAATTGGAGATGGAAGGAGCGAGCATGACTGCGCTTGATTTGAGTTTCATTTCTCGCCCTCCCAGTCTTCGTGGTATACATAGTGGTAGCTGAGTCGTCGTCTTTGTTTATGGAGCACGATAAAAGCCATTGTGGCAGCCAAAAAGGTATAATCTCAGAAACCCAGCCCAAAAAGCATTACTCCTTCTTCCTTGCCCCCTTTTATACATTCACTCACTCTCTGTGTAGCATTATAATGCTATAAATCGCAATGATAAAAGCTACCATTTCATTGTTGGGCTTGGAAGGAGCATTAAAAGCACATTTTGAGATAGGAAACTCTAATCCAAAAAGAGCGAACACAGCTATACAAACAGTTGAGATACGCATTTTACAGCAGCGAGAGAAAACTAATAAACAAATCTGTGTAGAGTGAGGATTAATAGCTGTGCGGAGAAATCTAATCCATCTAAACCGTTTTATGATTATTTTATGCTACCCGCATTGCGGGCATTGAAATCACCTTTAAGCCGTTTATTCATCAAATTACATCTTTCATCGCTTCTCGTATGTTGGTTTAACACAATGCCCTAGTTAGATATTCAGCTCGATTATCATCAATAAACTCCCTACGTGCGTACGAACCATCTTCATAATGGCCGTTTTTGCTCTTCAAACAATTTTCTCCTCCTCGCGAAATGCGTCTTCCACACACATCCGCTTACAGAGGATCCTTTGTTGTGCGTGTCTCTCTTCATAGATATACCTGGGAGCCCTATAACGGAACCTCAACTTTCCATCTTTAAGGCAACACACGTACGCTTGCTTCTTCCTGGTGTGTCCGAGAGGCATATTAGCAGCAGCAGCAGCAAGAGGCCTGGCTGGCCATGATGATGATTTCTTAGACAGGAAGACGACGACGACGAGAACAAGGAGAAAACGAGAGAGAAGGATAAAAAACGGGAGCAGCGGCCAAAACTGGTTTCAAAATATTGTGTTCTCCCTTCGATAAAATATGTGTGCGTTCATCTTCGTTCGTTCGTAGGCTGGTAGCAAGATTGAATCTGTATTTTGGACAGGATTGGTGAAAGTCCGGCATAATGTTTGGAGCCTAATGTCCAGAAAAGGGAGACGGAGAGAGATCGGTTCTGAATATGTGTGGATATGGATGAAATGTTTTGTGGGCGTTTTGTTGATAATGATAAAGCACTAATGGAGGAGGAGAAGAAGAGAGAGTTTTTCTACCGGATTAATGCTTTAATAATATCTGTATTACCGTTCGTGAAAATGGTTTTCCTCCCTTTGCTGCTGCTGTAATAATAATAATCTATCCTGGTCGAGATATTTCGACATCTCACTTTTCAAACCGATGAGCCTTGAAACCGAAAAATGATGGGAACTCAGAGGGCGGCAAAATGGCGAAAAGAGGAAGAAGAAAGAAGAGATGTAGTATCTGAGAAATGCATCAAAAAGACCCAATTTCTGTTTTCGCCCCACAAAAGATTTTATAATACAATCAACGATCGTTCTTTTCTTTGGTATAGTGGCGCGAACGAGGGGTAAGGACAGGGTTGCCAGTTTGACTCATTTTGACCCCGAACTGTTTCTATAATGGTTGCTATTTGTCTTCATTTCCTTGTGAAATGTCAGCCCTGAAAGATGGAAGTTTGCTGTCAAAGTAAATCACATCCGAATGGGAAAAATGCGCATTCAGATCAATTTTAAAAGCAGATCGCAAGGCCAAAATCGGGGGAACAAAACAGACAAAAGCTTCTTCTTCCCTCTTCACGTCGTTTTTCCATTTGCATAATGGGTCGAGAAGTGCTTCGCGGAAGAACCCCCAAAAATGTATTCTAATACACTTTTAACACGCATGAGAAGTGGAAGAAGAAGTTAGATCAGATCGCAGTTTGTATTCCTGAAATTTCTCATGGTCAGGTCAGATCTTCTTTGACTTCTTCTTCTTTCTTTGTGTAGGAGTATTTGGAGCTTGACACAAAGGAACAAAGAAGTTCTTTGGGAAGGATACACAATAAATTAGGCAAGGATCGAACCACCGCTGACTACCCTTTTTAAGGACTCTGCTGACCTACTCAACCGGGTAAAACGTGTACGCATATGTGCGTATTATTCTCTGGAATGTGCGTAGCCTTAAATTGCACCCCCATGGAGAGAGAGAAAAGGGGAAACATATACCATAATGTGGTCTATTCCACGCAGTGTATACACCCCAAAACCTACCGCGTGAGTGTGCATACCAAGCATTTTTAACAGCCGTGTAATTTAGATCGGCTCTCTCTCTCCATGTATAAATAAGGTCTTGCATATGACGCCGGAAAATGGTTTTAAAAAGGTACTCTCTACCCAAGTAATGTCTTTAAAAGCAGGGTAGACCGGCCACCGCTCATTTCTTCTCTCCAGATAGGAAATAATAATGAAGAAAGAAGCTGCCTGAAACCATTTTCTCTTTTTTGTTCCTTCCAAGCATCGCGTGAGCAGGGAATCCAACATCTGAGGCAGACTCCTAACCGTTCGATTATGACATCCTTGCATGACATTTTGCGCATTTGTTGTCCACCCAAAAGGAGATTTACGTGGGCCTAAGATGGACTAAGAAATGCATTTTCGTTATAATTACTCTGATATCTGATGCTGCTGAACTTCTTGTTGTTGTGAAAGTTTTTAACATTGGTCGGCGGACCCAGTTTAATTTTCATGATGATGGAAAAACGAAATTACTAAATAGTACAGACAAGGGATTCTCTTTCTCTTTGTAAGGACTTTGAAATCGTGAGGATTCAATCTTTTGATGCTTCTGACATGGATGAAAACGTTTATAAACCTCAATGGAAATAAATGTAGGAAGTAGTGCTAAAAATAAAACAAAAAGTAATGTCTTACTTTATCGTCTCAGTCCCTTTGTTTGTTCTGTAGCCGTAATCTAAACGAAGCAAACACGGAAATGGAGAGAAGAAAAGAAAGAGTAAAAGTTTTGTTTCCAAAGGTTATTATAGCAGGAGAGGCGTTTTATAGTGGAAATAGTAGTTTTTGCAATTAACAGGACAATGATAAGGTAGCGAAAAAACACCCCGTTTTACGTTTAATTGAAAGCGAATGTTGTAAACTCAGAATGACTTTGTTTATTCCTCCACTTCTCACGGGTTTATTTCAGCTGCATTGATGCGGATCCAATGACTAAAGTCATCGATCTACAGTTAATCTATTCAGCTCTGTGGAATTGGAATTCAATGCATTATTATTCCAATAGTTCAGTGTCTGGCTCGAATTTTCACATGGATATTTTCTTCTTTCCTGCACTTGACATTGCATTTCGATATTACGATAACTCTCATTTCCCAGCCAAGGAAAAATAATACATTTCTGATGGGAAAAATATATTTTGGCTGGATGTTGATTGCAATATTTGACCGTCGAAAGGTGAGATAAACAAGTTATAAGCACTCCGTAAACGTCCTTGACGGGATAGAAATTCCTTTTAAGGTGACACTTTGTGAGAAATTATCTTCATATAATGTGCTAAAAAGCCCTTGAATGGAACAACGCTAACTACGCTTTAAATAGAGCTGGAGATTTTTGCAAGATTGCAACAACCTTGAAAACAAACATTTAAAACAAAGAAAGTTTCCTTTTTATATTACAACACTATCATGAATGCACAAAATGAGGTTCAAAATGCTATTTTCGCATCTGGGAGTGACACTAATTAGCTATTAGCTTCCTTCTTCATAATCGGGGAACCCCTCCCTACATAAAAAGTGTTCATGTCAGAAAGAGAAATTTCCTCGGCTAGACAAACACTCCGTTCCATTTCACTAATGGCCTTTTTTACTCCAACAGCAACCAGGGAATGCCATGACACGAAAGAAAAGGCCGAAACATGAGAGAGGGCCATTCCGAACTAAAGGCCAATGATGATCTTGTCCTTGGAAAGAGAGAATTAGAGGCCATAGCATAGGCTGTATTGTTGTTGTCTCCTTGACTGGGACAAAAGCAGGGTTGCCACTTTGTGTAAGAATGCAATAGCGTTTGCTAAAATAAATGGCAACCCTATGCTCCTAATGATCCCATTTCATGTTCTACAAACAATTTTGTCCGCATTAAGGTATTTACTTTTCTTGGGCAAGGATGATATAGTGGGACATAATTGTGATTACATCTACTTTTTACCGCCACTGCAGCAGTGGAGGGAAATTGTTATTCTCGAGGACTTGATTGTAATGGTCATATCGCCTTGATCTCAAATGTCCTCAATTTCCAGCACAAAATGTAACTGTGTTTATAATTTCATCCGACCACAGAGAGTTTTTAACTATCAATGGCAGCTATAATAATAAATTAACTCTCTTTTCTCCTTCTAATACCGTCGTAATTAGCTCTGCAAATGAGTTCAACTGAGCGCAAAGAAAGCGTGCATGTGTGCAAAACCTGGATCAAACGAGGCTTCAGGTTTCTTTTATGGTCAGAGTAGATGGTAAAAGTCTTTATTGGCGTATGATCCTTCAGACTGATTGGGGTCATTTGATCTGCTTCCGTCTCTTAAAACAAGGAGATCCTTGAAAACGGCCGTCTGGCATGTTAGCAGAAATATTATCTTTTATTCCAATTCTTCAGACCAGAACCATGGACAGATTCAAGGAAAGGTCATGCAATATCCGAAACTCCTATTTCAGGGTTGCTACATTTTGTATATCTATCCTCTTTAGTCTTTAGTTTAACATTGGGAAAATAGGGTGAATGGATTGAAATTAGAGCGTCTTGTACACACTATGCATGTCCATTCGAACAATGAAAAATTTACAAGTTGTTAACAACAACATTTGGCAACCCTGTCCCTCCCGCCGTGATATATGATGAAGGGTCTTCTTGAACATTTGGGGTGCTTAAAGGATTGAGACAATTTGCCAATTGCTTTTTAGAGACCAGACAGCTTCTCCTATAACCACACAAGAAAATCGCATGTTTCCCAAGAAAGCCTTCTTTTGTGCATGTGCGAAAAAGGGCTCTTCAAAGGCCATGGGAGAGAAGAAGGCTTCTCCAAGGTCAATGCTATTCAATCATTTAAGGCCTGGGGCGTGGCCTTAATGGCTGAGAGTGTAATTTGGAGTACACACATGACGTATAAAACAGTGTGTTAGGAGGGCTCATTATTGCAAAAAACTTTCTGACATTATAATCAGAGTAAATGACCGTGTTTTTGACAATGATACCATAGTCCAAATTGTTGCATGAATGTCAGCTCTGCATAGAAAACACATAATCATTGAGTGTTGTTTGTTATATTCCCCTCTCAAGGGGACGGAGAAGGAAACGAGAAGTAGAAAACAATTGCATGAGTAGTTTTTGTTGTTAGGTCGACACTGAAAAAAAGGCTTTTTTCCTCTCTCGCATATTGCCTTTGCATGTAAACCACTTCACAGACGTGAAAGCAGTTGCACGCCACGGACTCTCTCTCTCTCTCTCTCCAACACGGAATGGTGCAGTAAACGGTGTATCTTTTGAGCTCAAAAAAGTTCTTTCTGTTGGGAAAGTGTCTGTCATGTCTTTTTATTGAGAGGAAATGTAAAAGAGGAATTATAAGGAAACCAGCAGAGAGCATAAAAAGGCCTTTTCTTTCTTTCTCCTTCCCGGAACTTAGAGACAGGAGAAAGAGGCCTTTTTATACAACTTGGCTCATAAATGGTGTTCAAGCGTCAGTTATACACCTTGGTCATACATGTAATTGGTTCCTAACCTGTATTTGGCATTTGAACATTAACTTGGCAAAACTATTTTATGTCATAAAATATGGAATTTATTCATCTATGGCTTGTTGCGCCACAGATATCTAGCCATGAAAACAACAACTTTTATTCTTCTTCTTCAACTCCTTTGCCTGATCTTCTATCATTTGGAAGACAGAAAAGCAACGTGCCGCATTGTATTCTCAGAGAGATCTATTACTGAAGATAACAAAAAAGTTATTAGATCCATGACCTGACCCTCTGTTGTTTAATGAGAAAATGAGTGAGAAACTCAGCCTTGTTTTTATTTAGGTTCTTGACGTCATCATAGCAAGATTCTCTTGGGGGTTTCCATCCTATATTCGGTATTCCCCTCGGCCCCATTCCAGAATAAATCCTACTTTTCTTCAAGTAATAATGGTGTAAAATAGCTGTCGTCCTAATCCTACATTACCGCGCGCCACTTATCCTCCATAATATGATTAACGATCTACATTTTGCAAACAGACGATTAGACGACGCCGTCGTTTCCTTCACTCGTTTCCGCGTTTAATTCGGACAATAGAATCACAAGAAGCGTCAATTTTGCGTCCGAAGATTTTGATCTGCACGAGAGATGCGTACGGTTCTATTTATACCAAACAAAGAATTCAGTTAAGTCGACGACAGGAGCTGTAATCAAATGCAGCAGACAAATGATAAACCACTGACAAGACAGCAAATAAGACAGAATAGCCGTTTTTTCCTAAACCGCGGAAATTTGAAACCTCATATATTACCAGGCTAACATGTGTTATTTTATTTATACATTCGCATAAAGCATCTCTCCCTGTGAGAAATATCCTTTTAATATCGGTTAAAGGATCGTAAAAGTGAACGGTTATGCCGTGTGAGGTTTTCCCATCTCTAGACATTGCAAATGCTATCAAACGGGGTCTTTAATGTGTGCACTACTCACTGTTTGATGATAATTCGTCCGTAGCCCGGAGGAGACGTTTGCAACAAAGTCAATTACAGAGATCTTTTTTGCACAAAAATGTTGATTGTTATTTTTTAGCCCGTGGGAAGAAAACTAACAACGACGACGATTGCTTTTCAAGGAGAATAATACGTAACAGTTCCTCCTAAACAATATTTTATTGCTACTCGAAAAGGATCATTTATTGCCGCTCTTCAGACCCACAGTGTGTCATTAACAAAACCACTGTGCGCGCCACTGCCGTGACAATTACACTTTCCACGGCAACCACAACTTCATCTAAAGAAGACTCTTCTTCTTCCACAAGTTTATCTTTCTTGGACACTTCTTATGATTATTCCGAGTGCGGTTTTCCGATCACGATCCGGAAATGTTTTCAGTTTTCGTGTGCGAATATTATGAACACGTGGATGGAACAACATAATTAGACGGAATATACGGTAGTTGTTGGACTACTGTAAATAGGATATGGGAATGCAGGAAGAGAGAGAGA
>LR139630.1:0-28678 GCA_900659605.1 Tisbe holothuriae | reverse complement strand
AGGCCCAAATACACGACATAGAGATGACCAATGTGCAGTCAATGTACAGCGGTTCTCCATTGGTTTTTCAGCACTGAGCTTCACCTAAACAGTGGGAGCTCAGTGCTGAGAAAACGATGTACATGGACTGTCCTTTCTGTTCAAGCAGGTTACTGTAGACACTTTATGTTCAAGCCGCGAACTAACAGTAGCGGGGATTAGGCCAGGGGCGATCCGGGAATTAAATAATAATAATAAAAAAGTCTGTTCCCGGCTTTAATGGCTCGAACTTAAAAGAGCCAAAATGTTTTTATACAAGTTCTCTAGTTAATGCATGTTTTTGTGTAATGTCTGTACAATGCAGTTTTAAAAAATCAAGAGGCAAGTAATATGCTTTCCTGCAAACTAGATTCTGTATAGACCACACAGGGATATGCGACGAAGTCATATGGTAGCAGCTCCCTGGACCACGCACAGAACCTACAACCATGCACGTACCAATAAAGGTTCGAACCCGGACGTATTGTTCCGAGCCGATGGAAGTGCCGCAGTGGACCCCTGCATCGTTATTGAAAACATGCTTATCCGAAAGCATTCATTCACTCAAATGATGCACAAAGTATTGTCTCTTTTAAATATTTTATTGGGTAAACTTTTTGACTGAAATGTAAATAACTCTTCAGCTTTTCCTACACGTAACAAAGGCTATATTTGCGTCGCCTTCACCTTCATTGAAAAATTCACATTATAATGCAAGTGTGTATGATTCTTTGCAAAAACGTTAAAGTCTGTTTAATGCGCTTTAAGGAGAACCGGATCTAGAGATCACTGTTGGGTGTCTTTAGCACACTGAAATGGCTTCAGCCAATAATTAGCCCACAACCGAACTGATAGGCGCCCTTCCTGTGGTTGATGAGACTGCACAGCGCCAGCGTGAACGGCAACGGCGTCAACTTCTTCTCGATGACGCTCTTCACAGTCATGTTGGTGTCCACGGAACCCTTCAGCACGAACTCCCCCTTGGCCAGCGACGCCTCGTACGCGATCATGGCCTGAGACTCGCCTGCCTTGAAGTTGGTCTCGGCTTCGACGCCCATTTGGAGCGAGTCGCTGCACTTCTGCCAGAAGGAGGCGTGCAGCTGGCCGTGCATGCCCAGTGTGGCTGAGAGGCTCGAGTCCTCGGTGGCGTAGCGCCCGGCCATGGAGAGCACGCCAATGTGGCCACCGGGGAGCTGCGGGCTGGCCTGGTAGGCGAGCTCCGCACCGATGGACAGACGCTGCGTGACTGCGCGGAGGTAGTGGAGGACGGCCACGCCGGTGCCGTGAATGAGATCGGGGTTGCCAAGGGTTAAGGAAGCCTGAAATTGAATAAAGGCCATTGATCTAACACGTGTTCGTTTTCATCCACTCCTTACCGTGTACAATCTCTCCTTGTAATCTGCCGAGATCTGCGCGCCCTCCCACGCCCCACCCTGGATCTGCGCCATCATCTTCACCCTGGTGTTCTCCGTTGGCGCATGCACCACATTAGCGTTGAGGTTCCCGGACGGGTCCATGTCTCCCATGAGCAGCGGGTACGCCTCACCCGGGCCCAGGATCTTCTCCCCGACATACGTGGCTCCGAAGCGGTATCCCGCCGGCTGTGCATTGCTCAGGCTGAGGTTGTGCGACACTTGGAACGTCTGGCTGAGCCCCTTGTTGACGATGAGCTTGGCACCCTCAAAGTACATGGGGAACACCGACTGGCATTGCTTGTGCAGATCCTCGATGGTGCCAGGGTTCAGGGGGTCTGAAAAAGAGAGTAACGTGACTGTAAGGGGGCGTGGCATCGAATGTTTCTTACTCTTGGGCTTGTGTTCCGCCTCCATGGTGCTGTCTGTCGGCGATGACTCGGGCGTGCGAGGGGAGATGTTGCTGTCGAATGATTTCGCTCGTGAGGTTTGTTGGTGTTCTCGTCTTATGCCCCCGATTTATGCCACATGGGAGCAGAGCTGCGAGCTGAGAGGACAAGAGATCGGTGAGTGGCTGAGGTGCGCGAAGGACGAAGGGAGGACAGGAAATGGCGAACTGAGTTTGATGGTGCTTTAAATATTATACGTGAATACGGGATAAAATCCTTACTCCAATTTATTAATACTGGTTCCCAAAAGAGATTCACTAACACTTATATAAGGCGACTATTAGTGAATCTCAATGCCGACTCCTGACTGAGAGTTACTACTTTTTAACTATAACCATTGATAACAATAGTAGAACGGCGATAAGGAATAAAACTTCCTTTTAAATCCACGAGATGGCAGCATCTCTGCTCCAACTTTGATCTAGCTTTGGAATTCCAAGTACTCAGCTTGACGATTGCAGCGCACATCAGTTTAGCTGGGATTAGGGCTACCATAATAATAAAAAAGCATATCATATACGTTAGTTTGGAGTTGCAGACTTCAATACATATGTTATATATGTAATACGGGCAATGAGAACTGTAATCTCTTTGTTTTGCGCCACCTTAACCGCTAGATGGCACTGTAGGTCGTGAGATCCTAGTAAAGAAAGCCATTTATTGGATCTTACAACCTGCAGCACCATCTACCGGTTAAGGGGGCGCAAAACAAAGAGATTACGTTTCCCATTGCCCTGTGTTAAAGGTAGAGTAAGTATATTTTAAATACATATTTGTGTCAGGGCATATATTACATGTCTATTAATTCATTTATAAAGAAGGTATTTTACACAGTGTTGTCCCTAGAGAAGAAGAAGGTATTAGAGAACTCATTTAAGAGATTGGAACCGGGGAATAAATTGCTTCCAATATGGCCTTTTAGAGGAGGTAATTGGCATTGCCCTAATATATCTAAGTCAGTATACTGCATCATATTGTCCCATAATGTTCCCTATGCAACGAATTCATGGCCTAGTCAGGTGAAAAAATGTTTGAGTTCTGGCTGAGTGGGCTGAACGGGGAACACATCTCTTTTATTCAAGTACTTTAGGAATGACTTTCATGTAAGCAAAGGGACGCCTGGAATACATTATTGGTCAATAATATATGCCTAAAAGTCAATGTTAATCATTGGTTCATGGCAAAAATGATAATATGAGAAAGGCTATAATTAAATTTTATTGAGTATTATGTTTTATACTCCAAATCATAACGTGATACTTAAAGTTTAATTCATTTATATGTTTAAAAAATTATTTAGGAATATGTGACCCTATTTCCCCCACAGACAGTAGGCGCTGCAGTCGCTTTTATGACTGCCAAAAGGACGAAAAAAATCAGCTCGCTAGTTGCTATACTGCCATCTAGCGGTGGCTCCATCAAAGTGGCCTCTTTACTACGAGAGGTAGTTTTCCCGTTTTTACTATTAACAAATGACCACAACCTATGAGAGAATACATATGAGAATGTGTATGCCTATCCCAGCAGCGCTTAATACATTGGTATATCTTAGTGCGTAATATTATATAATTTATAGTTTTATACTCGTAGCCTCATGGAAAATAGCCATTATATAGGACTATTATCTTGAAGAGGAAAGGAAAAACAATCCAAAAAAGGCCAAAAAAGGCCTTAAGTCAGCCTTGAACTCAGAAAAGGCCAAGTGAAGGTCCATCTCAGTTTCTACTGAAAAATATTTTTTTTTCAACAACTACCACTACCGGCTGCGAAAAAAATATTTTTTTTTGATATTGGTAGCTAGTTCTCCTATTACAAACGCTAAGGAATGTTTAAAAATATAATTTTAAATATAAAAACTCTCTTCTCATATAGGTATATGTCTTACTTTTCCACGTGCACCTGCACTTGTAGTAATTACTGTAACTTAAGTAATTTACTTTCAGTAAAGACTATTTTACTAATTGAGTAGGTTTTTGGTGTACACCAAGTTCATTGCAAGAACAAACTCATGCTTTTATTCTTTTAAACAAAATAATTTCATTAATTGCCATTAGAGTGATTACACTACTTTAGAATGGATATTTGATTATTAAAGATTAGGTATTTCAATGGGTAAGAGTTGAAGTAAAATGGGGATCCAATAAATAAATCAAGAAATCTTCCTCGTCCTTGAAAGTAAAACAGATGCGACTTGCAAAAATTATATATTTGATAATAGTTCTAAATGGAATCGACTTTTGCAGAAGCATTTTATAAACTCAAGGGAAGTTAGTCTACTTTACAATGGCTAATAAATGTGTAGTAAATGGCTGTGGATATAGATGTATGATCAACTATGATACCCCTCATGATTCCATGCGCATCAAGTATAACACGGTCCCTCCACTGCACTGTCAGTGCACACTGCTTGTAATGCTACTACTTCTACTACTACTACCGCAGCTGAGCTTTTCCCTTACTTGAGCAGTAGTAGCATTCGGCTGATCCCTCCCACCAGCCGAGACCACTTTCATTTTCCCCCTACCAAGCAGACTGCCTGGGTGGCCCCTGCTGCGGGTGCGACTGTGCGAGCTAGGGGGAAAAAGAAGAGTAGCACCGTCGGGGGCTTTAAGCGACTATGCTAGCGAGGCAAGTAGTATGGACGACGACAGATGAGAGCCAGTTGTGCGAGCTCTAGAAGAAGAAGTAGGAGTGGGAGGAGGAGGAGGGGAAAAACTATATCAGGGCTGAGGGAAAGGCTCAATGGAATGAGCAAATCTGGACGCCATATCATCAATTTGTGCAACAACCTTTGATAACTAGCATGACTTTATATTTCCATTAGGAAGGCCATTTTACAGGCTGCCTTTCCCATGAATGGTGTTTGAAATTGCTATTTACTCTTCCCCCGTCTGTCCTCCATTGTTCGGCGACGCGATGAATGGAGCACACATGTTCCCTGAGACCCCGATCCGACAGCGGACAAGACCCTCCTTTTAAGGGAGTGTGTGCGTGCGTGCGCGTACTTGGGCAGGGCGACGTCAATAAGTGCACATGTCCGTGCGTATGTGCGTGTGTGTGCGTGTGTGTCTGCTGAGTGTTCAGTCATTGAAGTCGATCTGCAGCAGTGAAGAGAGAAGAGAAGAAGAGAGAGGAAGAAGAGGAGGAAGAAGAAGAAAGAGAGAAATAGAAGGGCAAATTGAAGTAGTGGAGCTCGGAACAAGAGGAAGAAGAGCAAAAAGAAAAAGAGAAGAAGAGAATGAGGTAATGGAAAACGGAAGCAAGGACACAAAAGAGCTCACTAAGAAGGGGTTAAAAGGAGTATTGCAGTGTTTAAAGCAGCCCAGGATTAGTGTGGCTTATCCCACCCGAATAATAATGGTACCCTCAATATAGTGCTTGAGTTGTATTTCGTTCTTGATGGTGCTCCTGGGTCTTTCGACGCCCTCCTCGTCCTCCTCCGCCGTCACCATGGAGCGCTACCAGCTGTCGCAGGACTTCCAGGAGAAGCAGCTGCAGGTGCTGCAGAGAAAGTACGGCGGCGCGCAGGCGTCCAGCAGGGCAGCGCTCACCATTCAGAGGGCCTTCAGGAGATACTCCATGGCTAAGAAGTTCGCAGACCTCACGGCGCAGGTCAAGAACGAGAAGCGCATCAGCCGACGGCTGGAGCCGCAGCCGACACCCTCGGCCACGCCGCTCTACGACCAGACTGCCTACGAGCACTACGTCAACGTCTCTGCGTCGCCACAGAGCACGCCAAAGTCGAGGCAGCCGTCGTCGGCGTCTAGTGCGTCCGCGTCGTCGCAGAACGCGTACAAGTGCACCAACTGCAACACGACGGCAACGACGGGCGTCACGGAGAGCCCCGATTTGCAGTCCTTCTCCTTGGACGAGACGTCCGTCTACACACATGGCCAGGCCGGGCAGCATGCCCAGCCGTCGGCCCATTCCTACAGTCATAGTCACAGCCATAGTCATCATCACCAGAGTCCGCCACAACCGCAGATCCTGCTCCCACCGCACCACCAACATCTGGCACATCACCAGCCGCACTATACGACGACGTCGTCGGGGCTCACGCGGCAGCACTCGCACCCGGCGTCAGCGCTGGCGTCCAAGCGGGAGGAGAGCCCACATGCCAACGGGAGGCTAAAGTCGCGGCGGAACCCCTCAGGCGGACACGAGCATGCGACCCAGTCGTCAGCGTCGCTGACCAGTCCCGCCTCTGCACAGACGGCAACGGGTACGAAATCTCAGCGCACCGCGTCGTCTTCGTCCATGCGGAGCGGGTATCCGTACAGTCAGGACGTGCAAGACTCGTCTTCGTCGAGACAGTTCCGTCAGGCGTCGGTGCCCTCTGTTGCGGCCACCGCGGCGACCTCCTCCGCCAGCCCCGTGGCCTTCGAGCAGAACTCCTACACAGTAAACGAAGTCATCCGCAAGCGCCACTACCGCACCGGGCTCAACATCTTCAACAAGAAGCCGGAGAAGGGCATCGCGTACCTCATCAAGCGCGGCTTCCTCGAGAACAGCCCGTCCGCGGTGGCGCGCTTCCTCATCACGAGGAAGGGCCTCAGCAAGCAGATGATTGGCGAGTACCTCGGCAACATCTCCCACGCGTTCAACAGCGCCGTGCTCACGTGCTTCGCCGGCGACATGGACTTCAGCGGGATGCACATCGACACGGCGTTGCGCAAGTTCCAGACTTACTTCCGAATGCCCGGCGAGGCCCAGAAGATTGAGCGGCTGATGGAGGTGTTTAGTCAGCGGTTCTGTCAGTGCCAGCCGGATTTGGTCTCGCGGTTGCACTCGTCCGAGACCATGTTTATCCTCGCCTTTGCCATCATCCTGTTGAACACGGACTTGCATACGCAGAACCTGAAACCGGAGAAGGTGAGTGGGATATTAATGACGCACAGTGGGTTATAATAGGCGAAAAATATATAATCTTAGAATATTTAGACAACCGTGAGTTCTACGGAAAAGAGTAACTTCTCTTTATTCTTCATTTAAGTCAAGACTACTGTGTATGTTGGGGGGAAATCCTTGCATTAGTAATAATGCCTTTTTTGAGAGAAAAGTTTTTAGTCGTCATGTTGACGATTCCATTTATTTGCGGGAGAGTTTTTAAGAACAAAAAGAGGATAAAATATTAAAATGTGTCATTAGATGCATTTTAACTGTAACTGTATCCTTGAATCCATTAGAGCTCTTATTGATGGATAAATTATGATATCACATGTCCTTTTGTTTCGCACCCAGTGTTTGGATCATCATTCATTGTTTTATTATTTATTTATTTGTTCCCAACTGATGCCAAGGAAGCAATTAAACGAGATTGTCATTACAAATTATGCTTTTAGACGCAATTTTTGAAGTAACCTTCTTTTTTATTATATTTGCTTGACCAAAAGCAATTTTATATGTCACTGCCATCAAGTGTCAGTCTGATGCCCTTTAAAGGAGAGGAGGAAACAAGAAATCTGCTACAAGCGAAATACACAAGGTCAAATCGATTCATGTTTTTTCGGGATCTTTGAGTGACAATCTTTTGTTGATATAGTTTACGAATGAAGATTTCAACACTTTTATCGCCATGTTAATCGTTGCGATAAAACGTAATATACATTTTTTTCCTTGATTGCCGGTTCATTTATTTGAATGCGTTTTATTACTGAGCAGGTGCTCTACTTAATTACAACAACTGTATCTTTTTACACATATTCAGCTTGTTGTAAATGCACAATATAACGCCACAACTTGCCTTATATTTGATACATCCTCGAGCTAATTGTTGGCTATGCGGATGATATTACTGCGTCATCACTTATTTGCAAAAATGTCCAGGCGATAATTTTCCTCCGCCATGCGCATGACTGCGTACACAGAGCAATGGAGATACTGTACAGGCGTAGCTGGTATTACATAAACCTTGAAGTATTCCACTGACCACTGATACGGCACAATTCAATCATACGAATAGAATTAATGTAAAGAATAACATGTACTGCTTACTGTAATTTACAGTTACATTGTAACTATTATATTTGAAGTAACTAATCCATGCCCTGCTACCATATATTTATCTGTGCGGTCATCGTGGTCAGTTTACTATTATTTCGCGGTAGCCGCCAACATTTACCTCCACTGCTCCTTCCAATGCCGAATAATCGGTAGAGCGTGGAAAAGAAATCAAATAAATTTCCGTAAAACTGATCCCGGGGAGAAAGTGGGAGTGTTTATTTGGGGTAGATCACGATTGCCTGCCAGCAGCAACCCTCTTCATACGACGCCCTCGAAAGAAACGTTAAACGGCCATGTATGGTATGTAGTATCATGGAACACAGTAATTGGTAGTCAGTGCTAGCAATTGATTACTTTATTACTTAATATAACAGGCTAAACTGTGTTAATTTGATATAAAGGTTGGTCAGTTATGTTAAACATAAAATAAGTTTGTCCATCAAGAAAGATTCTTCAAAGTAGTTAGCGTTTACTGTTTATTCAAAGGCAAGGGCGGATGAGGGCGACTATATTGATAGAGAGTCAATGACAAATTTAATGCCCTTTTTAGACGAAAAAACGTGCTTTATCTCTTTTTATATGCAGAGCCAGGTGGTAAAAAATGTCTTCTAATGCAGAAACTAAGGCGATTGGAGGTGCACTTTATAACCTAATTTTAGATTTTGAAGCGGTTGAGCACCAGTTTAACCAAAAATGTTCTATAAACTCCTTATAAACGAGTTTGCGTTACCAACAAAAGGTGCATGTTACATTACAAGCTACTACTGGGGTAAACTTCCGAAAATAATTGAAAGTTTGAAACTCTTCGTTTTAAAGCTTGTATTGGGGAATAAAGGTAAATTTAAAAGCAACATCTGAATAATATTTTCATATTGGCGAGTATTGTTTCTTGATTATATTTTCCTGAATATGCCATTTCTTTACATTTCTGTCTCTGTTTCCAGCGAATGAAGCTGAACGAATTCGTTCGCAACCTCCGCGGGATCGACGACGGCCACGACCTCGACCACGACTTCCTCATGGGCATCTACGACCGGATCAGGAACCAGGAGTTCAGACCCGGCTCGGATCACGTGACCCAGGTCATCAAGGTGCAGCAGACCATCGTGGCAAAGTGTCCGAACCTCGCCATCCCGCATCGGAGGCTCGTGTGCTACTGCAGGCTGTATGAGATACATGACCCGTATAAGAAGGAGAGACCCGGTGAGTTTTATATACAGTATCCTAGAAGTAGTTTTAAATTTATTTCACAAGTGTCAATGTTCGTTACGCGTTACCTTGCTCAAGAAGGTTAAACAGCACTACTCAAGGACAGTGATCTAGATTAAATCGTAGAATACTGAAAATCTGCTCTATGACTAATGAAATGCTTGTGCAGGGTATGTGATGTTTCGAGTATCTTTTGAATATAAACTTTGTTGCAGGCGTCCACCAACGTGAGGTTTTCCTCTTCAACGACATCCTCGTCGTGACCAAGATCCACTCCCGCAAGAAGACGACCGTGACGTACGCCTTCCGCCAGAGCTACGTCCTCGCCGGCATGATCGTCAACCTCTTCGAGACCCAGTTCTACCCGTACGGCATCCAGATCGCACAGAAGTGGGACCGGAAGGTGGTGCTCATGCTCAACGCGAGGAACGACCACGACAGGTCAAAGTTCGTCGAGGACCTCAAGGAGTCGATCGCCGAGATGGACGAGATGGAGGCGCTCAGGCTGGAGGCCGAGCTGGAGAAGCAGAAGCTCAGCACGGCGGTCAACCACGACAACAGGGATAGTGGGATCAATGATAACGGCGGCGGTGGGGTGCTGCTCGGAGCTGGGGAGGACTTCTCCGCGAGCGGCGCCACGGCCTACGCCGGGGTGACAAAGCGCCACATGCACCACTCGCGTAACGCGTCCACTGGCGGGCAGCACAGCACGTCCGGCTACACCCAACGTTCCCACCAGCAATCTCACCCTGCCCCGGGCGCGACACCCAACGGCAGCAACGGCGTCGTGCTCAGACGCTCAGCCATTAACAACAGTCTGCTCGACCTGTCCGAGGCCAGCGCTGAGAAGATGACGCGGCGCGCGTCGGTCGGGTCGCTGGACTCTGGCATGTCCGTGTCGTTCCAGTCCACGTCGGTCAACTCGTTCCAGCTGGCGGCCGCGGCTGCAGCAGCTGCGGCGAACGGCAGCAGTCGGAAGAGCAGCGACGCCAAGCGGAAGAGCTAGCTAAGGCCGGGTGGAGTAGTGCAGACGGCTGAGCAGTGCCCGCGGCACCACCGACGTCGGAGGTCGTCTGCGGTCAAGACGAGTCATGTGTAGACTGTAATCATGAGAGTAATAATATTGTATTTTCGGGGGAGTGAGTCAATGGTGTTATTTATAGAGTAATTATTTTAGCAACATTGTTAAAAAGGACATTTAATTAGGTAGCCAAGTTTCTTACATAGAACGCAAGTGATCACAAAGTAATAATATTATAATAACAACTCTAGAATCGTTTTCTTCCCAATTATAAATTATGAAAATATGATTTCTGTGAAGTCACGTTGGTGAATAAAACAAGAAAAAGGACTGATATCATTTGTGGTGGCAATTTCTTTATTGCATAACATAAGCCCTGTTTATTGTTATTAAAATCCTTGCAAGTTTATATATTCTCCCAACTCAAGTTTTTTTTAATTTAGACTAACGGCAATAATATCTTGCCCAGCTACATTTGGACGTGCCATTAACATATTTAAATCTTTAAATGTTGCCATTCTACAGTGCAGTACAGTGTTGGTAGCTAGTTGTCATACAGTTGATCATTCTCCAAAACAAGATTCACTTAGAATTTTCACCTTACTCTAACTTTAACACAGGCCTTTAGCTCTCTCGGTATCTTTTCCATTCTTCACAAACTACCAAGATTTTTTCATAAATATTACAATTACATCACTTTAAAACGACTCTAACGCCCTCACAGCATCAAATAGATCTCACTTGTTTTCACTCTCATCCCAAACAACCACAAAGAGAACGTCCTGCTCAGCCTCCATCCCCTCCTCAGCCTCGTCCTCGCTCAGCTCATCTTCCACGACCTCGCCCACAGCCACACCTTGCTCCACGAACACGACACTCGAACTATCGGACATGGCCAGCAGTCCGGGACACACGAACGTCATCACGGGCACACCCCGGATGCAAGGCAGTCTGTCCAGCATGGCGTCGGTCAGAGGGGGCGCGGCGTTCCCGCAAGGGAACAGCGGCTGCAGGGTGAGGCGGGTGTCTGTGAGCACGCGTGGGTAGAGCATGTGGCGGAGCAGCGGTTTGGGCAGCAGACGCAGGACCTTGGTGATGCCGAAGATGTTGTGGTATTCGTGGGAGTTGTGACTGCGGAGGCTCTGGCGGCCGAACAGTGTGTGCGTCAGGAGGAGAACGTCCATCAGGTGGGGCTGGAAACAAAACCCGTTAACAATTAAAAAGGATCTCTTATCCTAAATCACTCACCGAGCAGGAGCCCATGAACGCCATGAGGACCTGGTGCGTCCTCTCAATGATCACCGTCTTCTTCACGTTGTTATTGTTCTTCAGCGGAACACCAGGGTGGTCCCCAACGATGCCGTTGATGCCGTTGTTGCCTCCTCCAGCCTGCCCAGCTCTCCACTGGAGGATCTTGGCGCTGCGCTGGCACGCGAGGGCTTTCTCGATGCCTGCGGGTTCAGTCATCCGGCTCAGCAGGGTCAGCAGATCGGGGAGGAACCTGGAGCCGATGTAGACGAACTCATTCTTGCCCTGTAACGGAAACAACGCTCAAGAGCATGCTTGACATTACTTTAAGAGTGTTTCTCACCTCCGGCTGTATCATGAGTAGTGCCTCCATGACCCCGAACGCGAACTGCGTGTGATGGCGGGTGAGTCCGAACTGAGCCCTGACCTCGGCGTGGCGGAGTGTGATGGGTGCGTCGCCCTCCTTCACCTCGGCGGGCAGAGAGGAGAGGAAGGTCTGGAGCGGGTCGACGGCACGGGCCATGGTGGCTGCGTTACGATCCGGAAATACTTTGAGGGGAAACGAGGATATTTCTTTCCTCGCTTTATGCAAGGGCCTCTATATTTTATAGAGGCCCTTGCTTTATGTTATTAGACCACCTGCTCAGGCACTCAGAAGGGCGCTCTCGACCGAGTTCATTCGCGGGAAAAGTGACGCAAAGAGGTAATCACAAACATCCTTGGGTAATCATCATAGCGTGTAAGGACCTCTAAATATAGACGCCGATGCCTTTGGGCTTTGGACTATGGTAATCATGGAACTAGCTCCTCCCTTTCTATCACTCTACCATGCATCATTTGAAAGAATTTTGTATCGCGAGTGTACTTTTTGAAGCAGAATAAGATTTTTTTTCTTCTGTTTTATATATATTTATTTGTTTTTGGCTGAAACAGTTTATGGTAACATTATGGTTCAATGAATGTAATAGTATGTGGTACAATATAACAAAAGAAACTAATGAATTAAAACTTTTACTAATGAGTCTTTTTGGTATTCTTCCAGGGTTATATGAACATGGTAAGTAATGAACTTGTGAAAATATGTTTGGAAGGTTGTTTGATTGAATATTATAAAGGTTTGGTAAGAAATAGGTCTAAACTGGTATGTTTGTGGATATAATGAAACTTATATATGTCACACTTTTCTTGTTGATTTTTGCTCATTTTATACTTCAAAATAACTCTTACAGGTTTTGTGCGATAACAATTATAATGTACTTCGGGGGTACATTTTACATTCCATTTCATGGTTGCCTAGTCAAAGTATGTATAGGTTTTGGTTCCCTCCTTTTCCAATCTCAATCCATATTTCTCGGGTTTAAAAACGGTGAATACTCGTCATGATGTATCGGGATGAATCTGTTTTTGAGTCGTCTACTTCTGCTGCTGATCGGTTTCTTCCTCGCCCTCCTCCTTGTGAAGGTAGTGGAGGACGTAGTGGAGCACCAAGTCGTAGCAGTATTTGTACTCGGTCTGAAAGTGATATAAACTATTCTAGCCGTTCTTACCATTTTTATATATATTCTTACAATGTTCTCCACGAGTTGCGGCCTGTGCCTCCGCACCGTCTTGACCGCCTGAAAGACGTCGACTTCTCCGTGTTGGATCACCTGCTCAATGCACGCGTTGGCAGCGCAGTACACGCCACCGCGAGAGTGGCCGTCCCTGAAAAGAAAAAAGAGCTCACCATATGATATCTAACTGTTAACTTCACTCAAACTCACTGTGAGACGACCACAACCGGTCCATAGTCCGTCTTCTGCCTCCACCGCTCGACCATGTTCATGAGCTCCACCAGTGCATTGGTCGAGTTGGGCACCTTGTGTCCCTGCGGCCAGCACATGAGCTGGAACAGCTGGCACGTCTTGGAGGGCGCCTTCACGCCGGCCATCAGCTCCGTGAGAGACACGATCTTCTTGTTGATGCGGAACACCCAGCTGCGGATGTTGGGCGTGTGGGCGTGGGAGACGTGCTCCACGGTGAACACCTGGCCGTACTTCTTGGAGCGGGTGTTCTCCGGCCAGAAGGAA
Organism: Tisbe holothuriae; assembly: GCA_900659605.1. NCBI lineage: Eukaryota > Metazoa > Arthropoda > Copepoda > Harpacticoida > Tisbidae > Tisbe > Tisbe holothuriae. The sequence continues at coordinate 15,249 of LR139630.1, read as the reverse complement.
GGGTAGGCCTGGAAGATACATTGTAGCCTCATTTATTCAGTTCTCAATGACATTATGTAAAATATGTTATACAATAGTTCATTCATATCAACGATTTTATATATGTTTAATGGTCCATCATACTTCAATTTAGATTAGCAAGACATTCTACAGATGTCTCTAATAGTCTAATACACACTGAGAAAAGGTAATGCACATGTCCCAAGTCCTTAACGGCCATAAAATGTTGCGGTATCCGACAACATCTGTTGTCTACTACGTTTATTATTGTTACAAGTCACGACAAATTGCAACTTGTTCCTCAGCTGTGTAAATAGAGCTCCTTACCCCGCCTGATGTCGGGTTGCAGAGCACGACCAGCGCTGAGCAGTCGTGGTCATAGACGAGCGACCAGATGTCGGAGCACGTGTTGGACAAAGGCCACTCGGTCACGATGTATTCGCGGGGGTGGGTGTAGCCCTAGAAAGAAAGAGTTGGAACCTGTATTATGTATTATTGCTAAGGGTATACTCACATCGACAAAGACGGCGTTAATATAGTCGGTGCAGTTGTTGCCTTGGAATGATGTGATGTAGGGTCGGAAGTTATCAGCTGAAAAATTGGATTAGAATGAGCTTTAAATGAGCTTTCACAGTCCATTATTCATGTGTGAGAACGCTTAAAGTGTAATTATATTTTCATTTCTTACGAGGCACAATGAGGACGTTTCTGTTCTTGTCTCTGTTGTCCGCTCTGTGGCCGGCAGCGCAGTCGCCAATAGTGAACCGCGGCGTCTGGTTTGTAATCAGCTGCAGAGAGTAGAATGGCGATAATTATTGATACGGACGAAAGCAAGGGTTACGAAAAAGAATGTTAGAGTGGAATGACAACATGCAAAATATATGCTTGTCCAAGATGCATTATTAAAAGGATTTTAAAACACGTGCAATTTGTTTGTACATCATAAAAAGAGGTTTTGGGTTTGCAGCAAAGTCTGTTGGTGACGTTTATTGGTACGGACAGTTTTGGGAGAGAATATAATGGGAATAAAAAGGATAGCGCTTGGTGGTGTAAATTTATATCCCGGAAAAGAGTCTTCTAGTACAAGAACTTAAAATGGCATAAATTGTGAACATTTAACGGGGCTTTCACTTGCCAATGTAAACCAATAAAAGGATAGAGAATAATAGAGCAACATAAAGAGCAAAAGCCAGAACGTAATTAAACATTTAACAAGCAGGACTAGAAAATATACGTAATAATTATATTGCTATTGCTTGTCGACAGTTTACAACAAAAATAATGCTGACTCTAACTGCTGTTGGTGTAACATGTCTACTGTTGTCCATTAATTATTACCATGTACTCTTTCTCGTAATCGTTAGCTTTGCTCCCTGGCTTTCTGGCGGACTTTGCCTTCAGCTCTTGGGAGATCTTTCTCAGCGGGAAGTAAGTATAGCCACAAGTCACAAACTCCTCCAGGGTGTCATACACAAACTTGTACTGCTCCTGAAAAATTAAGGCATGGGGGTTCGGTAGGTATACAAGGTGCAATGCGATGGTTAGTATAGCTGTTCTAATATGGGTATCTCTCTCTTTCTACAGTTTGTTGTGCTTTTGGGGAAATACCTTCAGAGTTAGTATTGCTTTCTCAGGGTCTTCAGTCATATGACAAACTGTGCATACTATGGGTCTCTTTTTCATTGGGGTTGTTATTGTTTGATACATATTTAGTGTTTTGTTAATAGTTCTTTTCTCTCCTTATCCACACTCTCTCGTTTTAGTTTCTTTCTTACATTGTCTCTGTTTGCAAATGGGAGTTTTAAAAGGGAAATTAAGGCAAAATCTACGTTTTTCGAAAGGGATAAAAAAACCGGAATATAGAAAGAAACGAGGGCAAAAGAAAGGCTTTCTTTTCCTGTCAAAATTTGAAAAGCTCCTTTTCTTTCCTCCTCTCCTTCTTCGTTTTCAATGATCCATAAAGGGGGCTTTTGAATCACTGCGGCACAACACAAGAGCTCAAGCAGACGTGACGCACTTTTCAACTTTCTTAAATCAGGGTTGCCATTTTATAAGAAATTAATTTGCAGATATAGCACATCATTATGAAACGGCAACCCTATTCAAATGGATGGAAAGTACAGACATGAGCTACTGTATGTTTGAGCGTGTGCAAGCAGAGATCCTCCTCAGGGTTGCCAGCCTATCAAAGACTGCCAACCCTTTCGCCCAACTCCTCCTCCTCCTCACTCACCATATACTCCATCTGGTAAGCGTTCTTTTTCGTTTTCTTATCCTTAATGCCGCGCTCTTTAATCTTATCGGCGAGGAAGCTCACGGGGAACCGCGAGTCGATGCCGCGAGTGTACTCGAGCAACGTCTCGTAAACGAACCGATACTGATCCTATAAAGAGGGCGAAGCGGAGCCGGAAAGGTTATTGCCGGGGCAAAAAGTTAAATCGGTTTCATCTTATGCGGGAAATCAGAAGAAAAAAGTTTTCGCGCCAGGGGATAAAAAAAAGTCGATGCATATCATTAAACTTCTTGACATATTGGGAATGGAACATTCTATCCTATAAATTCGAACCACTTATGAGGCCTTTTGCACATTTAAAAAGCGTTCTTACCAGCGTCTCAATGAGCCCTCTCCTCTGCTGCCTGATCTTCTTCAGATATCCAAAGACATCAAACACTCCGTCCTCCTCCGAGAGCTCAATGTTGGCATCTATGGCTATGTAAACACCGGACCGACCAGCGCCGTCACTTCAAGGAGAGAAGAAGACAGAGATCAAGGGCTTGGGCAAACACTCATTAAGTGGCAAGCTCCCTTAACGCTAAGCGGGGATATTAAGCAGGTAGCGGGAGTTTACACAACCAGCCTATTTTCCGCTCTGCTGCCTGCCAACTCGATTAAAAAGAAGCGGGCTTCTGTTCCTACTCACTTGCAGTGCACGATAACAGGCCCATCCTGCGTGTCGGGGTGATGGTTCATGACATTCCTCACCCTCCTCCTGAACTCGAGCAGCGCGTTGGAGAAGGGGTTGGAGTGGCACGGCCACTCGGTGTAGTGGAAGAGGATGACCTTGCGCTCCTCGCCGTTCTTGCGGAGGCGGATGGTGCGGATCATGAAGTTGGCGAGCTGCTCCTCGTTGTCCACGGTGACGCCGATGCCGCTGTACACCTCCTCGCGGTTCTTGCCGGCGGGCCAGTACTGGACGCACATAACCTGGAATTACATACAGGGCTTTAGACTGTATTGAGAAAAGCACGAAAATGTTATCATGTCCAGACATTCTGGCAATGTATATTGAGATAGTGAAAGCATATGGTACATTCACTCTCCAGTATCCTTTGTGCCTCTGATTCAATTGTCGTCAATCCATTGATGTACAATACACAGTACGCACTATAGACTCACCCTGATGAAGTCGAAAGTCCTCGTGACCATGACAATACACGACGCTCTCTCTTGCCAGACCATGCGCCAGAAGTCGCCGATGGTGGTCTCAGTCGGGCCCTGGGTCACAATATACGCCTTGGGCTGAACGAGACTCTAGAGAAGGATATTTACATTAAACAACATAATAATATACTTTTTATGTCTAAACTCACGTCCACATATGAAGCATTGACATAGTCCGAGTCTGGCACTCCGTATTCGTTCTCCAGCACCACACGGTTGTAATCATCTGGAAAAATAAGAGGATTAGACACAATGCCAGAGAAGAAGATATCGGGTGCTAATCCATAGGAAATGGAGTCGGGAGCAGAGAGATCGAGGAGGAGAAAGGGATATTACTAAGCCTTTATATGCAGTCCAAAGAAGCATTGCATTATTGGGATGTTGAAGAACGTAAAGATTCTTAGCTTACATGGAATGGTCCTCGGGTTCTGGTTCTTATCCTGGTTTGCCTTCCTGTATCCGTGTCTGCACGTGTGCGGCTGCTGCTCCTTGACGGCGTTGTTGAACTCCAGCTGGAGCAGGACGGGATATTTGCGGCGCTGAGCAGAGTGGCTTTGGAAGTCGCCAACGGCTACAGGCTTCTCGTAGTACTCGGACGTCACAGTGTCCTTCTCGGCTGAAACAATTAAACAATTTAATTACTTAATTAAGTTAATTCCCTGAAATCTAATTTCACTCTTGCTGTCATAAACGTTCTTAATAAACTCCTCCAAGACTGTCTTTGTTTGAGGCATACATTCCTCAAGTTTCAATGAGCTCATACACCCGTAATTGTTGTTACCATGCCTACGTAATCATCTAGCAGCAGGTATAACATATCAGCTCTGCTTTACGTCACTTCGAGCACAATGAAAGATTGAGCGTTCCTTGTCATACGCAGACGACGACAAGAAAGAAGAAAGAGATCATGCGCGAGTCAAGTGTCGTTATGATCAACGATGTGAGCGGGATGACATTCAAGATGGAGGAGAAAAAGCATCATATCATGAAGTACTTGCTCATTTCCATAATGCATCCGGAGGGCCATGGAGAATGAGAGAGAGAGAGAGAGAAAGTTGAGAAGCGGAAAAGAAGCCTTAAGCGAATGTATTACGCACTGTGACATTTAATGCCGAACAACATCTTTGTCTTAACTTTTTTCCAATTTTAAACTGAATTTATAATTTCACATGCTGTTGTTCTGCTGACCTCCACTCGTGTTGCTGTGGTGCATTGCATTCTACTATATTCCGTTCTAATCTTGCTAATGCTCTTTTCAGCACTTTGTAAGAGGACCGCTTTCATTATATGACACATAAAAGTGCTCCGCTTTCATTTTTACGCCACTTTTCGTTCTTTCATATGTTGACGTCTTGAGTTTCGCTTCTAACGGCTCTTCAGGGACTTTAAAAAGGGCTGCTGCCTTGAACAAATGGGCCTCGATGCAACCGTGCAGGAAAGAAGGCTCTAATGCAGATAAAAGGTGTTGCCATTACAAGCCACCCACTATTACAGTAAAACAAAAGGAAATTGGCGTTGTACTCTAAGCCCATTTACTATACGAGACTATACTTTTAGCGAAACTTTTCAGCCTCATAAAACAGATAACGACCCTGTTTTACCAATGCAATGTTTACGTCGTTTAAATGCAAAGCCTCTAAATAGCTGTTCCAAAAAAGCCAATATGCCCATTTTACTGCAGTGTGTAGACATGGTTCATGTAGGCTGCAAAACGGGACGTGAGGGTAATGAAGGGTGAAACCGACACCTTATTCGAACCAACGACCGTACAGCACTTTGCGGAGGAATGTCGGTTCGGAGCAGAATAAGCACCCGGTTTCAATGTTCGACAAATCGATACGCTGATTGTTTCTCATCAGAATAGATATCAGAGTTAATGTAGATTAGGCACGACAAGCGAACGGCTGAATATTGTTAATAACAACAACAACATGAGAACAAACAAATTACGCTCAGGCTTTGTTTACTCTTTTAATGACTGAAAACCACCACTTGATATTGTGTTGTGTGTTTGGGGACCGATATCCGCTTACATACACAATGTACTTGTTGCTAGAAAATGCTTTATAATGGAAGTGAATTGCAAATAATAGCTAATGTACTGCCGCAGTCGTTGTACTTCTTTTACTGAAGGTTGTATAAAAAGTAAGACAAAATATCAACTTTTTTTCTGCCACGCCTTTCTTCCACTCTAGAGGGAAAAGGAGCAAGAAAAACAATGTTTTAAGACCATTTCATCTCATATATACACAGCACCGACAAAGAGCAGGAATGGCAATAAAATCTTTCCTTGTTCCTTCTTCCGACTGCAAACCCAATTACTGAAGTTCTTCTCTGGCCTTCTTTCTTGTTCTAATCCCACTTGCTTTATTGTTATGCATGCACAAGGCCGATAGCAGTGGCGGCGACAACCGCATTCTCCCACAGAGGAGAGAATGACAAAGTGGCCTTTGCACGAGAAAACTACAAGGCATGACGAGAGGCAAATATCCGATATAGGGATGCCAAGCTCCTACCTTTCTTGAGAGGTATCACCCCGGCGTTCATCATGGACAGCTTGAACGTTCCCGGGAAGCACTTTGAGCCCGTCTTCTGCCTGCCCACGTGCTGCCGCCGCCGAGACCGCTCCCGCTCAATCTCATTGTACCGCATCATGGACTTGGACCGGGAGTGCGTCTCGTACCGCGTGTTGGCAGTGTTGGTGAAGCGGGCCATCCTCGCCTCAAGCTCGTCAACGTCGTCGTCGCTGAAGCTCGTCACGTACTCCTCGGGCAGCCCTGTGGCTGCGGAGACGACGGGGCCACCGTAGCCCCGGGAAGGGGCCTGTGGGGAGAGGGACTGGACTCCAGGGCCGCCGTCAAACTCGTCATAGTATGCGGAAGACCCGGCGCCCTGTGGGGCACGCTGTGCAATTTGCTGTCGCACGTCATAGCCACCGGACTGAATGGATCTGGGGTCATAGCCCTGCTGCCCTCGTGGTGCCCCGTACATGACCTTTCCCTCGTCATCCATAATGTATTCCTCGTCGTCCAGCTGCTCCTCGTCGTAGGCCCCGCCTGCCCCGCGCATGCCGTGCGCCCCGCTGGGAGACATCGTCATTCGACGGCCTACGCGATCAACAATAACAATAACACGGCACGGTCATCAACAATTTGCTTCGAAGAGCCTTTACACTGTTGGCGGGTGTATATAAAAAGAAGTTTGTTATGCAGCAGCTAACTGCTGTTGTTGGCACAAACACTTTCGCACAAACTATCCCTTCTTTTTCTTCCTTCTTCTTTATTCACTCTCTTTCTTCTTGTCCTGCCCACTGGCTCAATATCACACTAGCAAAGGGTAGGAGGAGAATCGTCTACTGAAGAAAAGCTCTTGCGTCCAAGAATCTTGCGAACTTGAGTCTTTCTTCAACGACTTGTTCACTTCCCTCGCTTTTAATTCCCTCCGTCTTTTTCGTCTCAAGCATCTCTCAATCGCACTTGGTTTCTCTTTTCAGAGAGAAAGGAAGAAGAAGCGAGCGGGAGAGAGAGCTAAGAGAATGAAAGAAGTATGGAAGAGAGAGAGAGAGAGCGGGTGCTACTACTACTGCTGCTTCGGTGCGAGAGAGAAAGGGAGAGAGAGAAGGAATATTATCCAGATAAAAATAAAAGGTGAAGCTTCTTCAAGGCCAGATCACTACAACTCCTCTCCTCTCAAAGTGACCGAAAAGAGGGGAGGGAACGACGAGCTCTTGGCTTTCTTGTACTACGAACGTATGTATATGAGCCTTCGCCTCCTTCAAGAAACACACAAACACATTTGAACGTCTTGTGTGCAGTATGTTATGTGAGTGTGCTTGTGTGTCCTTTATACGCACGCACACGCAAAGCGCTCCCAAGGAGGAGGAGGCCCCCCATCGTGGTAGTATGTACACATGTAAGTCGTACGTAGAGTACGGCCTAAGCCGCGCATTCAATGATCCGTACATTCAGCCCCGCGTGGCCCATGGGTGCGCACACATACAACACACGGCTCTACCGCGGCCTACCTTGCGAACGACGCCTACACACAACAGAGCAGCATGTACTCAAGGACAGGAAGGCAGGCCCAAAAGCCGCCTTCTCTCTTTACTCTTTTTTCAGTGGCTACTGCTTTCTTTCTTTCTCTCTCTTGCGCTCGAAGTTATGTACTCAGCCTTTTTTTGTCTTCAGAGCTGAGAAATCCAGCGGACGCCGCGACCGTGAAGAAGATGTTTGAAGAGCAAGAAAAAAAGAGATACACATGCGGTGCTAAGAGCCGCATTCCTGAAGGCATTTTCGTACAGGAGGGACGGACTAGAGTGGAGGTACTGGATGCAGAGCAAGGGACATTTGTGGGTTAAAGAGAACAGTATTACTCCATTAGCATGAATATAATGAATAATTTAAAGCATCTGCAATCCTATTTTGTCTTATCTTCTGTGGCTCCCTTGGGAGTATGCTCAAATGGGACGCCAATTGTTTCCCATCTTGAAATGGATTCTTTTTACAACTATAATGTCTACCCGAAAAAGTCCTGAGTAACAAGTACTACGTAACAATAAACGAAGATTGTTATCGTGTATTATGAAGTCAAATAATGCATAATATTGCCGGGTTTTTCTTGAATGAATGTGAAACAAATGCCACATGCAAAGAGCAGATACTCAGCCAAGTGCAATAAACAATCAACCGAGAAGTATCTCGCCAGTTTGAAGAGCAGTATCGGACATGGATTCGTCTCAATCCATACACGCCCAACTCCCCCTCGTCGTAGTCTCATTCTCACGCTCTGCCTGACACACTTTACGAAATGCACACGGGCTGAAACGGATGAGAAAGGACGACGAGGGCCTGAAATGTGAGGGAAGTTCGGTCGGACGGAGAGAGAGAGAGAAAGAAGCTCCTAACTCCGTTTTAAAGAAGGAAAAAGACGTTTCTAATTCCTCCTCGGCCGGGCGAGAAAGAAGAAGAAGAAATAAGAGTTGGGAAGTTGGGGGAAATGGGAAAATGTTTTGTGGGGAGAAGAAGTAAAGTAGCTAGAGTGAGTAAGAGCTAGGCTGAGGAGCTGAACACAAGACGAGGGCAAGGTTAGTGCGGCCGTCTCCTACTCGTGCCGTTCGATGAAACGTTGATTACTACTTTCAAGTAAAGCTTAGTCCGTTTAATTGGAACATGTAATAATTAGTTAGAAATTGACTGCCAACAGGCTAGAATTTCTCAGATATATTCACAAAATGCAATCATTTTTTTCTCAGAGATATGCAAGATGATATGATGCTATTATTGCTGGCAATAGAATGTCTTACTAAAAGTTGTATGGAGATTATGTAAGCAAATACGGCTTTTGCTTTGATCATGCGTCCTTTGCCCAGTTTAACGTAGCACACTCAGTCTGCCTAACCGCATCGCCGAGTAGTAATTTTTACCAGTACAAAAGTTGTAGTATCTTCTTCTTTTTCTGTCCTTTGTAGTAAAAGTAGAGATCATTTTTGTCTGGCCACAGAGACGGTTAAACGAGAGGCCATTTGCCCTTAAAGAAAGAAAGAAGCAGTTTGCTTCTATTTTCACACGAAAATGGGAAGGAAAAGTCGTGCATGCAAAAAGAGGTCTTGTTTTGTGTCAGGAATTGAAAACTTGTAGCGATCTCTTTCCTTTGAAATGTTTGCCGATGAATGAATAAAATAAACACCCGGCTTCAGTCAACGAAGACTGAAAAGACGAGATTGTACGATTAGAGTCAAAGGAAAACTGTTTACTGATCGCCAGGTCCAGACGGGCTAAACGAAGACTGCTGTACATGCACAGGGGTTACAAGCCTAAAAATACCAAACTTTAGCGTGTTCAAATGGATTCTTTGTTTGAAAAAAATAACCATCATTTTACATTTTTACTAACACTTCCTATTGACCATAATAAAAAATCCATCCTATCCATGTATGCCGATAACGACTTAAAGACAGCTTGATGCAATTGCAAAGGAATGAGACCTCATGTGACGAACCTTCTGTAAATACACAGACAGTTCTATTTCATAGGATATGTAAACATAGGCTCCACATAAAGTTTGCCCTTTTGAATGTAGACACTTTCTTCGGGATCTCCACATTGTTGTTGGTGTGGATGTCAAGTGCACCAATCTTATCCGCGACAACCTTGCGCCGGGTTGCATCCCCGCGTTTAGATTGCATCAACGTCACAAACTCAAGCATGGTCACATCCCACAGGTTGAGTGCTTCCATGGCATTGCAGCTGTTGCTGTGCTCTTCTAGACACTTAAAGGCTGTACTCAAGCATTGGGAGTAATTTTTAAATGTAATACAGGGTTTTTTTACTACTCCGGATTACAAACTTGAATATCTCCCTTACAAAGGCTCCTATCAACTTGACTATGAAGTCAAAAAATATTTTTCAGACATGGAAATTTTAGATGGACATGTCTTTGCACTTTTTGGTCTTAATATACACATACCACTGTGCTTCTTGCAGATCACAGTAAAGTGAAATCCAAAAAGAGGAAAAATTACAAAATGTTCTGGTTGACAAAATCATTCATAAAATCCTTTTGAATAGCATCATATGCTTAAAATATATGATTTTGAGTCATATCAAATGGTTTTTGATCATGTTTGGACAGAAAACATGGAGTTTTAGCATATTCCAAATTTGGCCCTTTTGGGCCCCTTTTCCATAGCATAGACAGAAAATGTAGTTATGCCCTCCAAAATGCAAAAAACTATTACCTTAGAATGACTTTTCTTATGTTTTGAAGTCTAATAAACAACATTTTACTTCATAGACATTAGTCTATATTCACATATAAGGGCACTAATAAGGTGTTTAATCAGATGAGAAGATAGCCTTGTCAGCTATAAATGTCAATATTCAGTGCTTTAGAGAAAAGCACAGTGGATTCTGTATAGTATCACTGAGGGATAAAACTGTATGCCCATATAAAAGTTCCATATCTGAAAAAGATTTTTTGACTTCATAGTCAAGTGGATTGGACTTCATACAAGTGAGATAATTAATTTTGTAATCCGGAGTAGTAAAAAACACTCCCTGTAGAATTACAGTAATTCTTGATATTTTTTGAAATGTAATTGTAACAAATTACATTTTTCTGAATGGGCTATGTAATTGTAATTGTAATTCCAAAAAAAACAGGCAAGAATTACTGTACAATTACATTTTGTTAAAATTCTATGAAGCAAGCAAAAATGTCCAGCCAGGACTTTCACTTTTGCAAAAAAACAATCATATTTTTTACTTCTGTTCTGGTAACTACAGTAATATCTGGCCACATTCTTTAGCAAAATTGTAATTCTTAATGTAATTTGTAATTGTAATTTTTGGACTTGCTGAAAATGTAATTTTTAAATAGCGAATTACATTTTTAATCAAATGTAATTGTAATTCTTGTAAAATAAATGTAATTTCCCAATGCTTGGCTGTACTGTAGTCCATGTCGGCCACCGTCTGGCAGAGCACGGCACTCTACATGTGCATGTCCACGGAGGTGAGACATATGACCATGTTGTGAAGGGTCTTCTCTTTAGATTCAGTTGGTGGGAGGTTGAGAGGCTTGTGAAAATAGTTTGTGCCGTACAAGGGTATAGAAAAATGGTGCCGTAGAACTCGGGAGAGGCGTAAGAAATACTCTTTTGAAATTTTAAAATTCATACTGAGGGTCAAAATATCAAAAAGGTTACCTCAAAGACGATTCAGAACACCCCAAATTAGGGGAGTTGTCTTTCTTAATTATTATTCTAATGTGTACCATACTAGAGTTTCATGACCGGATAGCTTAGTACACAAGCATTGGGAAATTACATGTGTTTTACAAGAATTACAATTACATTTTCTCAGAAAAATCAAGAATTACGTAATTCTAGGAATTACAATAACATAGAATTACATCTGAATTACCTTGAGAATTACATTTTCCATGAAAATATCAAGAATTACTTTTGAAATGTAATTCTTCCCAATGCTTGGACACAACCATGAAGTGTGCGGATCCGGATCCGGATCCAACTTAGATCCGCGGTTTCGGATCCGGATCCAGTGTTCTACTATATAACCATAGCAATGAATATGTCTATGATTCCCTACCCTTAGAATGAATTGAGCTAGAGGCAAGTTGCACAAAAATCATTTAATGAAATTTAGACCAACTTAGGAGAGTAAATATTACAATTTGGGGAAACGAAAGTAATAGTCAAGACAGTATTATTACGGGTTACTTTTGACAAAAGTCAGAGTCAGTGAATGGCTCGAAATCTTTCATGGCCGGAGTGCCAAAAACGCTGTGATCTGTAGCAAACCATATTTCTTTAAATAAAATAAATTGGGTCATCCTAACGGCCAGAATAAGAACTAACTCGGGAAGAATTATAAGATATGTGTCGAGCAGATTTATTAAAGAACACAACTGTAGTGTATTTTCACATTGTCACATCGATATTCAATGAGCAATTCAACAATATTTGTAATAAAATCGGCATCAGAACAGTTATTTGGTTCTGCATTTCAATGCAGTAACACTGATTTTTTATGTCTCTTTCTGATTTCTCAGGGACTGATTTTATATACATGTTCCCACTTCCAGAGCATCTTTAGTCACATGTACACATTATTTTGAACCACTAAAGTTTTTCATGGACATTTTTTGTATGCTTTGTTAAGTACCCTTTGACTGAGCATTTATAGTCACAGTGCTCACATGTGAATGGCTTAAGCTTCTTGTGGATTGCATTTATATGCTGTATTAAGGTACCCTTCTCCAAACCTCTATATTCACAGAAATCACATTTAAAGGGTTTCTTTGGTTTTTCATGGACAGTTTTTACATGCCTTTCCAAGTTTCCCTTCTGTGAGAACTTTAAGTTACACAAATCACATTCAAAATTCTTTACTTTCTTATGAACTGAGTTTGTGTGCTGTGTCAAGTGTGAGTTCTTCAAACACAAATAGTCACATTGATCACATTTGAATGGCTTTTGTTTCTCATGAATTGCATTTATATGCTTTATTAGAGTATCCTTCTCTGAACCCCTATATTCACAGAAATCACATTTAAAGGACTTCAGTTTTTCATGGACATTTCTTACATGCCTTTCCAAGTTTGGCTTCTGTGAGAACTTTAAGTCACACAAATCACATTCAAAATTCTTTACTTTCTTATGGACTGAATTTGTGTGCTTTGTCAAGCAAGCCCTCCCTGCACACACACATTGATCATTATTGAAAGGCTTCAGTTTCTCATGAACAGCTTCTGTATGTCTAGTCAAATTACATTGCTCACATTTGATTGGCTTCAGTGCATCATGAACGGCACTTTTGTGTCGTATTAAATTGTCCTTCTTAGCTGCCGTGTAAGTGCAACTTTCACATTGGAATGGCCTCAATTTCTCATGAACAGCTCTTATATGTCTAATCAAGTACTTTTTCATAGAACACTTGTAGTTACATTGATCACATTTGAATGGTTTTATTTGTTCATGGACAGCATTAACATGTTCTTTCAAGCAACTGTTCCTTGAAGTTACAAAGTCACATAGGTCACAATGGAATTGCCTCAATTTCTCATGAACAGCTTCTGTATGTCTAGTCAAGTCCTTTTTCATAGAACTCTTGAAGTTACATTGATCACATTTGAATGGTTTTATTTGTTCATGGACAGCATTAATATGCCCTTTCAAGCAACTGTTCCATTTAGTTGCAAATTCACAGAGGTCACATTTGAATTGCTTGAATGGCTTCAACTGTTCATGAACTGCAATTATATGCCTTCTCAAGCCTCCTCTCTCTGAGCATTTAAAGTTACAATGCTCACATTTGAAAGGCTTTATTCCGTCATGAACTGCACTTTTGTGTCGTATTAAATGGTCCTTCTTAGCTGCCTTGTAGGTGCAAATTTCACATTGGAATGGCCTCAATTTCTCATGAACCGCTCTTATATGCCGTGTCAATACGGCTTTTAATGAGAATATATAGTCACACTGATCACATTTGAAAGGCTTCAGTTTTTCATGAACTGCACTTCTGTGTCGTATAAAATGTCCCTTCCATGCTGTCTTGTAGGAGCACTTATCACATTCATAATTTTTGTCCTTATGTTTAACTTTTGCCTCAGAATGTGAATGCTCTATTTTCATGTGCTTCTCTAGATCATCAAATTCTATGAACTCATCTGGGCAGTCACCACAACCAAATTTGCCCATTTTAGTGTTTTATTTAGTACTTTGTTGAAGTTTAGACCTTTCCTAGTCAGGACCATGAATACAACTGAATGTATTATTTACATTCAATACAGGGACACTAAACGGTCAGTTCCGTCGTCATAACTCATAAGACATTAACTAATTGTTTATTTTTCGTCAGCTAATCAGAAATAAATGCTGGCTGTCAATATTGCAGAGCCAAAAATTAAACCATAAAACCAGGGTTGCCAGATTATTTCACGAATTGTTCCAAATATTTGATAAATTAAGGACAAACATGGGACAACATAGAGATGTGCGATTACCCGGACCCGAATCTCGGGTCTAACTTAAACCCGGACCCGACGTATTTTAAAATCCCGGGTCCGAACACAACGGGTCCTGCTAGAGTTGTGCGGGTACCCGGATCCGGATCCGCGGATCTGGCCTGGATCCGGATCCGGACCCGAAATTTTTAGGAAAGTAAATCTCTGCAACTGAACGCATTTCACAAAGTTATACATTAACCCAGAAACTTTCACTTTTCACTTACTTAAGTCCACTTACTTTACTATAAGTGGACATAAGAGAAAAGTAAGTGGACTTAAGTAAGTGTATATAGCACTCGCCATTTTGTACATAAGTCCAAAGCCGAGCGCAAGCATGTGGCGGAATGGTTACCAAGCGAGACTCCCATGCAAGGGGGACGGGGTTCGAATCCCGGACCCGGAGCGTGGGATTTAAAATGTGCCAAAAAGCTGCCATACACAGTCTAAGTCTGGAATAATGTATCCTTGATCACTGGAGAAAGTTTCATTGTTGACATTTGATATTGTCACGTGCATGAAAATGGTTTGATATCTTCATATCGATATAATGGATGCAACCATGATATATTTCCCCCCTTGATGTCTTGAAATGAAATTTAGACCAACTGAGAGTGCCTTTTTATTGAATATTATGCACATGCTTCATTGTCACATTGATATTCAATGAGTAATTCAACTACATTTGTAATAAAATCAGCAACAGAACATTTATTTGGTTCTGCTTTTTAATGTAGTAACACTGAGTTTTTATTTTCTCTTTCTGAGTTCTCATGGACTGATTTTATATTCCTAAACATGTTTCCACTTTCAGAGCATCTTTAGTCACATTGTTCACATTTGAGCCGCTAAAGTTTTTCATGGATATTTTTTATATGCCTCATCAAGTTTCCTTTGCAAGAGCATTTATAGTCACATTGCTCACATGTGAATGGTTTAAGCTTCTTGTGGATTGCATTTATATGTTTTATTAAGGTCGTCTTTGCCGAAGACCTATATTCACAGCATTCACATTTAAAGGGCATCAGTTTATAATGAACTGATTTTATATACATGTATAAGTTTCCACTTTCAGAGCATCTATGGACACATTGTTCACATTTGAACCGCTAAAGTTTTTCATGGACTTTTTTTATATGTGTCATCAAGTTTCCTTTGCGAGAGCATTTATGGGCACAGTGCTCACATGTGAATGGCTTAAGCTTTTTGTGGATTGCATTTATATGCTGTATTAAGGTACCCTTCTCCAAACCTCTATATTCACAGAAATCACATTTAAAGGG
>LR139629.1:0-28721 GCA_900659605.1 Tisbe holothuriae | reverse complement strand
CCAAATAGAGGATAAGCCATAAGGCGGCCTGGTGGATGAACCCAAAAGGGTAGTACCTTGGAATAAACCGAAACCCGTGAACTAACAGTAGGGGGGATTAGGCCAGGGGCGATCCGGGAATTAAATAAAAAAAAGTATTGATCTCACTATCATAGCTATCACATATTCAGATTCGTAACAATGAAATAAAAAGAGCATTAAGAGAAGGAGAAACGTTCACGCATTATAAAGAGTAAAGATGTGCAAAAACCGAAAACCGAAAGTTGGTTTATTCAAAAACCGAACCGGAAACCAACGGCGGTTTGTGAAAAGTCGGTTTTTGACATATGTCGGTTTTCTAGAAAGTGAAGTTTTCCGAAAACAATATAACCCTACTTATGATTTTTTGTACTAGTTGTAATAAAAAGAACTAAGACTTATAACATGATTATAGGGGGACATGGTAGCCGTGGTTGCAAGTTGCTCGATCCAGTGGCCCAGAAGGTTGCAGGTTTGAATCCCCCCAGGGGCATGATGATGAAAATTTGTGATCACAGCGGTCTAGTGAATGATCCGAAAGGTAGTGCCCAAAAATCTACAATAAGGGATCACTACAAAATATATTTTTTTAAACATGAATATGTGAAGTAAAATGTGTGCTAATTTATATTATATTAATACAAATATAGAAAGCCACTACATAAGGCAAATGCCAAGGATTATATACATATATCCATTATATAAGCCTTGGCAAAAACCGAAAACCGGAAACCGAAAACCGAAAACCAAAACCGACTTTTTCACTAACCGAAAACCGAAACCGACCTCGGTTTGTATTTTAAAAACCGCACATGCTTAATTATTAAAGAGTCGTTTACATAGAAAACGTAGTCCATATAAAAGTTATCCGTTGCGTGGCGCAAAACGGGGACGCACTTGCGTTGCCAAACGTTTGAACTCAATTTCAGCTTTGGCAAGCACAAAACTCTTGAGATGTAGGCCGTTTGTATACTTTCAGTTAGCCCAGGCTGGATTACGGTCGAGAAAGTGTACGACATATATTACCGGCCCAGGAACCTTGTACTGTCTATTTAATGCTAAAAATGCCCAAGCATTACAAAATTACATTATTTTTCTGTAAATTACTATTACAATTACTTTTTCCAAAATTTGTAATTCATTACAATTACAATTACTCATTCTGAGGTCTAGAATGACAAATTACAAATTACTTTTCTCAAATTACTTTGCTATGTTAAGGTCCTTAGCCCTGAAAACATCAAAAATGGTCCAATATTTTTAGGCTTTAATACATTGGAAAGCAGTTTATGACCAACATTTACCTCAACATTTTTAGCTAGCTAGCTATGTAGGAGGAAAAGTAATTTGTAATTCAGTTCATATTATAATTACAAATTACTATTGCCATCACATTTCCAGACTTATGTAATGAATAACAATTTGAATTACAAGAAACCTTAAATTACAGTAATTTGCATTACAATTTCAGATTACTAGTAATGCTTGAAAATGCCTAAAGACTTTAAATATCAGGTTTTGACTAGATTAGTCATCCTGAAAGAGCCTTGAGGTGTCTTATATACAATAATTTTTTGTATAATTTATCATTACACAGTGTGTCCGTTATTTTTAAGTACACGCGGACAGTAACCTGTAAGCATATAAAGCAGCTCAGCAGTAGCACCGCTCCGGCCCCCCTCCCCCCTAATGAAAACACACGCCGAACGTTCTTTTCTCACCACGGCCCTGCCGATCTGAATATTATAGGATTGCCGGTATAATATAGGCTATTTAGTAAAAATTATACCCATTATATAGTTCTTCCAGGCCGCTAAAAACGACATATTATCATCCCCAGTGCAGATAAGCCCCGCCTCCGCAAGCTGCGCCGCACCACGCACCTCACTGCAGCGACAGCCTCCGCAAGCTGCGCTGCGCCGCACCACGCACGTCGCTGTGGCGACAGCTTCCATCCAGCGCAGACAACGGAGGCAAGAAACAGCTTGCGTAGCAAGACGGCGGACGCATAGAGAGCTTGCATACAGCTGCAGCGGCTGAGGAACAAGCAAGCTAGACAGTGACAGCTTCAGTGTACTGTCTCGTCCGCTAAGACAAACCAGTTCAAGCAACCTGTTTAAATAAGCCCGCGATACTAGAGTATATAAAAGGTTGACACTATTCATTAAACTATTACCAGTCATTGATAACCCAGCTTAAGAACAATGCCTGTTAAACGAAGAATGAGAAATACGTTTGTTCAAGAACTAACTTTTATAAAATTTCGCAATGCGCTACTTGCTGAGCCTCCTATGTACCAGATGATATACAATTTGCTACTACAGCCTACCTTTGTATCAAAAGAGCAACCCATACTGAAGTAAACAATGTAATAAATCTATTACGATAACAGATAGTATAATTGTACGTCAAATAAAACAGCTCGTTATACATTATATATTGCTTTCGTTTCCACTTCGTTTTTATTTCGTCAGCCTCCAGACTTATAAATCGGTAACTTGATACTTAACATGTTGAGTCAGCAGTTAGAGAGATATATAGCACGTCGATTATTACTAGTAACGAAACTAACAAAAGAGGTCACTGCAGTCTGCATGAAATTGCGTCTTCATGTACTTGCAGAGATTTGTTACTTAAATATTAGCAAACATTGACTTCAAATTAGACACCTCGAACGACGTCTTCATCATGTGGAGAATATGCGATTGTTGAAACAAATTTTGAACGGAAGTATTATCAGCATTACAAATTGTTGATATATAAATCTTCCAAATATATTATCATGTACATGTAGAAGCTACGTATTAAATAATTTAAAAGGTGTAAACCACCTTCAAGCAAACTTTCAAGGTCTTAAAATAACTTCCTTGTCAAGACCACTTTAAAATATCGTTCCTGTATCTCTCTTCCTGCTTCCTTTTTATAGCCCTTCCTGGTTCCAGACAGTTCAAGGTTTAATGTTATTTTTTAGTTCAGGTTATAGCAAGCAGGTAGATTTTTTTCTCGGCAACCTTGTCTGCATGTAATATTTTGCCTTGAATCACTACAGCGCACTAGCAAGGTAGAAAAAAGAACGCACGATGTAGAAAAATAATTCTACGTTGTAGAAAAAAAGGCGTGTGTTACAAAAATAAACCAGGTTCTTTTTCAGTAGTGTGTCAAGACTTGAGCTCCCAACTTAGGCACACACCATGTCTCTACAAATTTCTAAGGAAGCAATTGCAGTTAGTAATTTAGTACAACAGCTTTTTAATAAAGAGCCTGTTGATTTTTCGTATCAGGGGGTAAGCAAATATATTCTCTTATATTAGTTAAATATCGTGCAATAACAAATTGCATTTACTAGGTTCAAATCAGACAATTCTTACCAGATACACCTACGGATACGACCCAGGATAAAATTGCTTTCACACTGAAAAGGTAAAATACATCTTAATATTCTCCCAGTCGAAATATTTCATCTTCTTCTTTATATGTAGCCTTGTGGGAAGCGAAGCTTATATCTTGAATGAGCTGTATTTGGCCATCGGTATCCGTATCCGGGATGAGCGTAACAAGGCACCTGCAGAACAGTACAAATATCATACAGTGTAATTAACCAACAGTCTACTTTATAATATTACTTTTCAGAACATTAGTGGGGGTTGTGGATAATGTAGGTCATTCCCTATTTGAGTCTGTCGGGGTGACTTTGAATGGTACTGCAATTAATCTCAACAATCGCGGATATCCCTACAAGGCATACTTGGCCAATCTACTCGCTTGTGACAACCAGATCAAGGATTGTGAACTACAAACATGTGGGTTTTACCAGGACGGCTCCGGAGAAGTACGTATGAGACTATTTTATTAATGGATTATATAACTTTACTTACACTGTAGGAAAATTATCCTTTGCCCACTAATATCGGCTGGCTGCAAAGGCTGAAGCTCTTCCTTGATCTACAAATGAGGCGCCAACCAGAGGACGAGAATGACCCTGCTGAACCAGACACTTCTTTACCATACAAGGTAATTCTAATATAATAGTGCTGTGTCTCTCACTCTCTTGTATTTTACTATTTTTCTTCCTTCCAGAAAAGACCAACTGAAATGATCTTTCCTCTGACAACTGAACTGCAATCCAGTCCTGGTAAGGATAGTCCTTGATTAATTAAAATTTCTTTAAAAATACACGTTATTTAAGAGAATATTGGCTTGTTTAGGTCGAAAGAAAACAATATATTATTACGTCCGCTATTTAAGAGAATATTGGCTTGTTTAGGTCGAAAGAAAACAATATATTATTACGTCCGCTAAACAACTGTTAACTGAACGCTCATTATTACGTCCGCTTCATTAAAGTGTACGTTTATTATTTTAATTTCTAGCCCTGGGCCTATCTGGAACTGAAGTTAAGCTCGAACTACAGAAGTCGAACCCAAACTTTGTAATTATGATGCCAGTGGAACGTCCAGCACCAGGACAAACGCATCATCAGTACAAGCTTCAGATAGTCTATTCTCAACTCTATGTTCCAGTCGGAACTTTAACCACGCCCATGTACCAGTTCATCAAGACCAAGCTAGAGAAAGAGAATATCCACATCCCCTACAGATGTACGGAGATTACGCATCACCTCTTTGGAAAAGATCGTAACTACTTTTCAACTAATCGTCTCTTCTCAGGCGAAGGAAATCCTCTTAAGATCATTGTGGGTCAGTAAGCTACATACCTAGTTATCTGTAAACTGTTTTAATTTCTGAACAATATCCTTAGGTGTTTGTGAGGTAGGAAGCTTCTCTGGAGATAGGTATTTAAACTCATTTTGCTTCAAGAGACGCTTCAGACTCAACGGTACAGACATGTATAAGTATAATACATTGAAGCCAAAGCAAAAACCACCTGCCCCACCTACGCCAGCGAATTACGTGGATGACTCTGACAGTGAAAATACCGAGGAGGAGGACAGATTTGCATTAGGAGGATCTAGTAGGATGTTTCATAATCCAATGGGAGCAGAAATGAGATCAATGGAGGAAGAAGCACTACAGTACAGACAGGCATTTCAGAACTATGGCCGCCGCGAAGACAGATACCAAGAAGATAGCCACCGCCAAGACGGACACCAAGAAGATGCAAGACATAGGGGACGATTGATGTTTGGTAGAGGGCCACCTTCAAACATAAGGCTTGAGCAGTATAAGAAGAAGGGAAAGATTTACTTTGCCAGCAAGGAGGAAGAAAAACCAGCCAGTCAGGAGCAAGAGGAAGCAGCTAGAATAGGATCTACAATGTGTGGCGAAGGAAAGGTTACCAAGAAGACACCAGCAGCGAGACCAGCATCTGAACCAGCAGCTCGACCAGCAGCTCGATCAGCACCTCAACCAGAACCAGTAGCTCAACCAGAACAACCATCGACATCTCAAGGTACTTCTGAGCCAATCACACCAAGAAGAGGTCGCCCAAAGAAAGACAAAGGCAAAGGGAAAGGCAAAAACACAGTACAAGGAAGAGCTATTATAGAGGCTAATAAGAAGGCTGCCATTGAAATGGAGGCTAAGAAAAACGAAAGGACAGCAAGAGTTGCTGAAACTCTTCGGAAGCGGCAATTGGGTGGTGCTTTTGCAATACCTGAAGAGCCTCAACCTTCAACCAGTTCTACTACCGCTTCAAGAAGAACACGTGGTCGTGGTCAAGCTTTTCAGCTGTATGAACAGTCTGAAGAGGAAGATCAAGCAAGCAGTAGTGGACCAGACTACGAACCTATTGCTGAGTCAGAAGAGGACGAAGAAGAAGAAGAAGAAGAGGAGGAGGAAGAAGAAGAGAATGAAGACGATCGGCAATTTATAAATGATGAAGAAACTGACGAAGAAGAGCTACATGATCTAGCATTAGACGCCAGCAGATCTCTTACAAAGCGAAGACCAGATCTTGCTGTTGATGACAGTGAATTGAGCTTCCAAAGTGCATTGGGCGATCCCGAGACACGCAATGACATTGAGAAGAGAATCAGTGCTGCTGAAAGGAAGGTTGATGCTATGGCTAAGGAGCTCATTCTATTTAAACAAGCTGTCAGGGAAAAGTTTCGTCGAACGGACTCTGGTATATCAGACCGATATGAAGACTACAGGAGAAGGATGGAGCTGCTGAAGAAAGCGATGGTAAAAGAGCTGCAGAAGACCGGAGTTCGACAAAGCAAGGAAGGGAACAGAAAACGACGCTATTTAGAAGGAGCAGGCTTTGATCAAGGATACTCCAGTCGAAGCAGCAGGGCAAGTTCAGGGAGTTCCAGAAGGAGGGACAGACACAGTCTCGAGTTTAGAAACAACGAGCCACCTTTCCGTGATTTTGGAGCTGATCCTGGTCCGAGACCACCACCGATTCCCTACAGAGAGTACCCAGATTTGGAGAAGTACTACTTCTACATCACAAAGGTTGATCTGCAGCTGAAAGGAGCCAGCTTAGATGCTCTGAACCAACCTCAATCATACGATGACTGCCAAGACGACTATATGAAATTTTTATACGGCCAGGTCATTAAGTTATTAATTAAGGAATGAGTAACTTAGATGAACTAATTATATCTTCTTTCAGGGTTACTTGGGATCCGGCGCAACATGTGGCATCACGAAGGAGGAATATCGGAATAGTTTCTATTTAACTTATTTTGATTTGACGGCTAGTGGCAATCACAGCAACGAGTTTGTCCTTGCCAATACGCTTACAGGCAACCTTAACTTAGAGATCCACACAAATGTCAATACCTCTAGAGCAGTATGTGTTGTCATTTACACTGAATTTGCAGCCACATTAAATATGGACAAAGATGGTCACTGGACTCGTAGTTATGTACAGTAAACGCATATTAAGAAAATACATAACAATAAAATTATCCAAAAGTATAAAATTATAGTTTGTGTTGACGCGCCGTGCGTTACTTAAAAATCTATCGGTAACTTGAGATCAATTTTTCCGGGTACACGAAAACGTTAACTGTGCATATTATAAATAATCATGGATTGTGATACTCCCTACTTTGACCTTCAAGGCGTCGTATATATATATCCATCCTGCTTCGAACTTCAAGGCTACAGCGACGTAACTCATGCATGTTATAAATAGTCATACTGCAGAGACTCTTAACTTCCTACTTCCTTGTTCTCAATTTGTCCTTCATAGTTCAAGGTTAGTGACTGGTGATTCATGCATGTCATAAATGACCATGGTAAGAATACCAAAACTTCCGTATTCAAAATATATTATCATTCTCTATAAAGGCCACAGCAAGCAAATTTGTGGATTAGGGGTCCGTGGTGACTATGATCGCAAGTAACCCGCTAAAAAGTAAATGAACCTGAACGGGTAGTGCTCAGTACATTCTACTCTCTACAAAAGGAATATTCGGGAGTCATTATATGCATAAAACTATATATATTTCAAGATTCATTTACATAGAAATCCAGTAACCTCCACAAGTTGAGTAATAATTTTTATATGTAATCCAATATGTAGATCCAGAACCTCTCTTGACTGTCTATCTGGGCAGCAAATAGTATCAAATAACCATGCCTTGTTTGTTTCAGTTATCATATCTCTTTGCCAACCTGCAAGTACTTCTGCTTTATTTTTATTGTTATTGATGGCAATGACGAGAGATTGAGTCCACTTATGAAGTTTGTAACTTGAGTAAAAGATGAATGGAGCAACTTTTAACACAACAAAGTAAAAATCTGTAAATCCTCGTCCATTGTCAAACGAAATCACTGTGCCACCTGGGTTTCCACATGGGGTCTGTAAGAGTTCGATATGCACTTGGCGATTACCAGTAACCAACTTGGCATTATATGCCAGTTGTCGGGTGATTTCTTCTTTGGGCTTCGTAGTTTCCGATAAATAGAGTAAACATTCCTTAAAGCACGATAAAAGCGTGATAAACATCATGTAGGTGATGTCGAGACTTTGATTGATGTCCATTGTTACTTCCAGACTGGGATTTGTTTTATTAAGGGCACCAAAGGTTACTTTTCTTCCTCGAATCTTGAATCCTCTTGACCCGTCTCCAAAGGGATACCAGAAGCTGAACATGTTTAGTGTACATAAACCACTGTCTCTCTTTAGCGACTGATGAAAAAAATACGCTTTTTGTGTGAGTAGACAGCTATGCGTAAGTTAGCCTGTGTAGCCGTCTTGGTGAAGGCTAAAGTAATATAACAAAACCGGCGCGCATGAATTCAATGCTTGAAGTAGCATACCAGTAGAGCTCTAGCTTTTGTTGCCTCATGGCTGTGTAAAATATGGTTGAAAAAACCTTGGAAGAAGCTATTAAGGAACTGAGTCCCCTACAACAACGGGCAAGGGAAATTTGGTTATCGCCCAATAATATAGTGAGTTGTTTTTAAATCGAGTAACTATATTAGTAATATATTAATTTTTTAAAGGCATCCTTCACTGGGGTTGAGAGGTTTCGTTACTTACTGGCGGAAGAAAATCACATCTCTCTAAGTCGTGCTGAAATAAGACAAACGTTAGCTACTATAGAATCCTACAACAAGTTTGTCATACGGCGACTAAGAGGTTGGGTTTGTAGTTGTACAGATTTTAAAAGTTAACCTTAATTTAAAATATGATATAGGACTGACCAGAGCGTATAACGTCAATTCTGTAAACTCTCTGTGGCACTGTGATTGTTGGTTTCTGCCGAGGTCTGAAAATTATATTGGTGGCCTGCTTTGCATTGATGTATTTTCCCGAAGAATTTATTGCGTCAAGATAACCAACAAGAGAGCAGTTACAATAAAAAATGCCTTTGAAAAGATTTTTGCTGAAGCTAAGGCGACCCCAGATCATCTTGGGATGGACTTTGCTGCTGAATTCGTCACTCTCTCAGGCAAGATTAAAGTGTATATATATTGGATATTATTATGACACGTCCTTTTATTCCTTTTAGATTATTTTAAATCAAAGCATATTGTCGTTACATTCAAAAGAGGTCTCAATAAAGCTTGTTTCAGTGAATATGCGTATGTAAAGAAGCAGTTTTTAAATGTAAAACATACTTAAGCCATTAATATCTCCTATAGTATCTTTCTATTAAAGAGAAAATTGATTCCTCTCATTCACTCCCAGCATACTTCAAACTGGTCTCGCTATGTACAGGTAAAAGTAGCTGTACCAATAACTTGTTATTAACCCATTAACTTTATCTATTTTTAAGGTTGCGGTCAATAGTCTCAATTCTATGCCTTGTGCCAGCATAGGTAAGAACATGTTCTGACAGCAAGACTTGTCAAACTAATATATTCTATTAATAGGTTATCTAAGACCTATAGATTTGACGGACCGCCGCTACGACGTTGTCATTCGAGCAGCTAAGAGAGAGCACAATA
Organism: Tisbe holothuriae; assembly: GCA_900659605.1. Classification (NCBI taxonomy): domain Eukaryota; kingdom Metazoa; phylum Arthropoda; class Copepoda; order Harpacticoida; family Tisbidae; genus Tisbe; species Tisbe holothuriae. Next base: position 19,335 of record LR139629.1, on the reverse strand, counting down.
TACCATTGTCGACGGAGCCCAACTTTGAAAAGCGTTTAAAGTTACAGAAATCATATATGAACAAAAAGAATGGGTTTAAAGTGGGTAATTTTGTCTACATCAATTTGGCCCCTCATGGTTTAAGCTACAAGAGTTCAAACATGCAGTAAGTAACATATTATTAAACACTTACTAGACATTGCCTACTCTTATACAACGGCATGGTACACTTACGTTTATCTTGTCAGGGGGAGGGAGGACTAGACCAAGCTACCTGCGTTCTAGTATATTTCTGCGTTGCTTCTACCACTGTAGCAGCGTAGAAGCAGAAAAATACAAGGTTGGCTCTAGAGTTTACATTTCTATCTGTGCGTCAACATTTCTACCTTTTTTCAGTCTACTCGCGCAGCACATAGCCTGCTCTGTTCTATTTTTACGCACGCATTTTGTCTTACAGGTTCGGCGAAGTCTACAGGGTGCGCCGAATTGACTGCTCTCTGAGGCCTATCATTCTCAAATTGGAACACTTGGATTCAACACCCCTGGTAAATTGTCACAAATATCATTTTAACAATATAATTATTACTAGTACCTCTTAGTACGGTTATTTCTACAAGTGGAATGTGAGGAGGGCCTTTTTACCAGAAAAGTTTGTTGTGGAAAAGGTACTTATTGATGAGCCTCATCGCATGTACGTTTCGTACAAACACTACCCCAAAAGTGTAAGTTTAAATTTCTACCATACTGCAGTTTGCCTAAAAGACTGTCTAAAATTACCTAGCTTTAAAACAGCCTCTTCTTTTAAAAGTTTAACCGGTGGGTTCTGAAGAAAAACTTAATACCAGTGGATGACGGCCAGAAGTCATCACAGTTGGCGACGTCTCAAGCGTCCGCTCCAAGACCTTCTTCCCCAGTACGGCCGTCTGCAACAACGTCTCCTCCATCTCCTAAACCGAGTGTTTCTTCGCCGGGGCAGTCAACCAGCACCACGACAGAGGGGTTAACTAAGAATCCTACAGGTATTATGCGATATACATTATTATGTTCATGTTGACGTTACTGAAAGAATATCCTAAATCTAGGCAAACTTGAAAACCCATCGGTTTCAAGGGTTCGTTCACCTTCTCCTGTAATTGCTCCTCCACCTCTGCCGCCATCTCCACCGCAAGCCACAAAGAGACCTCTCTCGCCTACTCCACCGCCAGCTCCAAAGAGATCTAGAAGGACAACAAAGGTCTCACCTGAGCCAGCCTTGGCACCTCGACGATCCTCAAGAACACGCAAAAGTAACGTACGGCTTCAAGATCTATGAAAGTCCGAAATATTATAGCATCCGGAACTTCGCCGGTGAGGGCTGACTGGTGTTCGTCTTATGATTTAAGTAGGGGAACTTGGGTTCTATGTTTAAAGAGTGTTTATGTGACTCCCTTACCTGGTTTTGAACATTTTGATATTCCACTGGGTATATCTTGCAATCTCATAAGTGGAGAGGAGGGTTCCCCGTTTGGTGCTACATTTGAATCTCCTGTAATATTAAATCAATTTGTTATACCACGCTCTCACGGCCTCGAAATATTTCAAGTACCCGATCCAAATCCAATCTTTCACGAAATAACAGTAAACTCTCTCCCGAATAAAGTGACTTTCAACTTAAGTGTTATGAAAGGAAGAATTCGAGTGAACGGATTAATTCAAATGGACATTTTGGCTCACTTTTACAAGGCTTCTAAATGAGCAGCTCTTCTCTGCCTAAAATTCAATTCCGTTTAGTTTTATTAAAGCATAAATCGTTTTTGAAAAGTTTATACCAGGGTAAGAATTCTCGAGCCGCTATAAAGAAAGCAAATATCGAACAGCTTAATATTATTGGCCGTGTATGTCATTATATATGTAATGGAATAATTTCTATGTACGATAAAGGTGATCTCAGTATTTTACGGAAGAAAAGAAAGCTACAGTATCTTATAACTAAATTTAAAGAAGCGTCATCCCTGGAGAAATACCTTTCCGGATCAGTGGAACAGAAAATTGAAACAACTTTAGCGTTAAAAGTGGCATTTCCAATCATCTTGAAAAGATTATTTGTTAAGAAGGACTAGAACGATAATACTGATTATTCATCATGCCGAAAAAACTGCTGTACCTCACTTCTTATCGAAAACCCCATTTGGGAGGTGCGAGTGGAAACAGACTTCTATTGAAGAAACCAAGTGGTCTGATGAACAGAACTAAACGCTACACTGTGGTATACAAGGCACCAATTCAGGGCGTGAACCCACTTGATGTGTACACACAGCAGACCAGTAATGGACACGATGCTACAGTGACAAAAGGCAAGCTCGAAGAAGTACCCCCTACTCACTTTAAACTCCAGCCGGGTCAGTCCTTGAAAGGAAGGGGTGCGGTTCCAGAAGAAGAAGAGCAAGATGACGATAAGGTGATTAGGGAGAGGCTTGAACATCCACAGATCTCCACAGGTCTACTCTATGATTCAGATGAAGAAGACAAGCATGAAGAAGACAAGGAGGCCAAGGATGAAGCAAAGGATAAGAAGAACGTCATTGAGAAGTCTCTGAAGAGAGAACAGCCTGGAACGAGCACAGCTGGAGAAGGTCAATCAGGTTCTGGAAGAGCTCCCAAGAGTGAGAAGAGAGGAGTCAAGAGGATTAAAGCTGAAACGAACGAAATGGGATTTAAGTTTGATTAAGTGACATTCAATGTCATAATGTAATAACTTATTGCATTGGTAGAATAGACTTAGCAGATAGATAACTGAACACAGTGATACTATAGTGATAAGTAGTATTTGTACCAATAAGTAGTATTTGCACCATCTATAACTATATTTTTCAATTATACTAGATTAGACTTTGCATATGTGTGAAAGTATTTTTCTAATTGTTTACTATACTATAATGCATAATAAAAGAAGACATTAACGTCATTAAATTATACGTTTTGTATATTTATTTCATAGTCATACTTAATACACTTCTTATATGGATCCATATAATATTTGACAATACATAATGAAAATTAGAATTTAACCAAGTTTATAAAATATATTGATCTACATGTAGTAACACAAATCAGTTTGTTTTAAAGTTAGGCCGAAATTCCAAGTCTCATAATTGTCGAATTTAATAGAGTAGTTATGAATATATATTCCGTATAGTTGCATATAATATCTTAATATCTTTACATTGAGGATGGCCCTGCCCTGTCGGCCCTGTCGGCTGCTTCTTCCAGGGTGAGTGGAGGCTGAAGAGATGAGGAGACGTTCTCGTTGTCGAGCAGGGTGTACCTGTTGCCACGAGGGAGGGAAAAGCAGCTCATCTCGGTGCTAGTGGAGGAGGCAGTTGTTGTTGTAGCACTGCAAAATTATTGGAATATTACGATACATTGTAACTATTAACAGTGGTTTATGTTAGAACTTACTTATAAATCGGGCGCTGCATGTGCACTGCTCCGGAGGCATCCATGTGTCCAGCAGCATTCTCACCATCACCGTCCTCGCCCTGGCCATCGCCTGCAACTGGAGAAGTCCCTGCACCACTGAAGCGACCAGTGTATCCGATCAGACGGCAGATCCGCTTGCGAAAGAAGACCAGGAATGCCGAGATGAAACCGAAAACAGTTACCAGGACACCACCAACGATCAATCCATTATGTTCCACAGGAGTCTCACAGATGAAATATCTGAAATGGAAAGGTAGCAATCAATAATTAATAATAATTACTATAGAGGAACTGTTGTATAGATTATAAAGCACAGCTATTTAAGCTCATGTCTCACCTGCATTCGGTCTGCACCTGTTCAGTCCAGCGACAATCCTTGGGCATTGTGCAAGGGTAACCGCGGCACTCCGAAGTAGGATTGTAGCAGGCATGGCACTCGGCGCTGGGTACATAGCAGATGCTCTCGCTGTTCTCCATATATTCGGTGCAGATCTCATTCTTCTCCTTGCAGTAAAATTCACGGACCTGAAATAATTTTAAAGTACCATTGAGTTACCTTACAGTTTCCTATATATAATTAAAGCAAGTGTTAAACCAAAGATGATGTCTTTACCTTGACTTGCGTCTGTGTGATCGCCTTGGCCTTTGCCTTGATGGCATTCTCCTGAGATTGCAGCAGCTCCTGTTTCTTAAACTTCTCCTCCAGGATGTGCATCCTGTCTTCCACGCCATCCAGACGGATTTCTCCATCATTCATTGCAAACTGCGTATCCCTCTCAAAGCGATCCACCTTAAGGGAAGCTTCCGTTGCCTTCTCTACAGCCTGGTCTGCCGTGTACTTAATAGTAGTGACCGTCTCCCTCATGCCACGAACACTCCTCTTCACAGTGCTCATGTCCGATCCCAGGATCCGGAGATCTTCATTGACTCTGTCAAAGTTGTGGTTAGTTTCTTCTTTTTCATTGTCAACGTTGTGGCTAAGACTGTCCAACAGCCTGTGAACGCTGCCGATATCGTGGTTCTCAGCCTCTTCCACATCAACAAGCCTGTTCTTGACATCGGTCACTTCTGCTTCCAGTCTCTTATGAGTAACGTTGCTCCTCAGGACGTGAATCAGAAAATGCATCATCGGAGTCATTTCCAAACTGTTCTCCTCATCATCATCTTCGGGCTGTTCAATGCTAGCGTCAGTAGGCTGGCTTCTCAGTTCTGCAGCCTCAGCCTCAACTTGCAGAGCAGTCTCAGCTTCCAACAGCAGGTTCTTTGACGTCGTCTCAGCTACCGTCACGGGTGGCATGGCCTCAGTCGTCAGGGGTGGCGTTGTGACAGTGGACGTGGTCGGGGGTGGTGTGGTTACCGTGGTGATCGGAGTTGGCGGCGTGGTTTCCGTCGTGGTGACTGTCGTCAAAGGTAGGGCAGTGACTGTGGTCAGCAGTGGCGTCGTGGTAGGCATGGTGGATGTGGTCAGGGATGGGGTGGTCAGCGGGGTCTCGGTCGTTGTGGAAGTTGTCGTAGCTATAAAAGAGCCGGCAAATAATGAATTTATTCTAATAAGCTACATACGTCGGCTAGTTAAATAATAAACTATTAACCTACCGTCCCACTCCTGCTTCAGACAAGTCCTTCGAAACATCGGACAGATGATCTTCTGCCTGTAGACGTGGCCGTCAATGTAACAGCCCTTGACCGGCTTTGTGGCAACCTGCTCACACTGCGTTGGTCCCCTGGCGAAGGCGAGCTGGTCCGCGTAGTGATCCTGCTGGCCAAAGTAGGCTCCAGTCAGCGTCACTGCCGGAAAGAGCGACACAAGGAGCCACACCTTCCACCATTCCATTGTATACTGCATTATCAGACTGTCTTCACAATGGCGCACTTTTATACACTCTTACTTATAGTCTTGAACTGACGGATCGTCTTCGACAGACTGAGTCAAACCTTCCACCTATATGCTCTTCACACCTGTAGCTGTCTCTAAATTTTAACGGCTTTCTATTGAGTTCTCCTCGGTTCAAGTAATAAGGACAGCGCCAATTATTCCGTTTCGTCTGCGCAAATAAGATTCTCTTGCTTCGAATCAAAGTACAAAAATAACGGCTCCACAAATCTAAAAGCAAGATTATGAAATTTGCATTTATCTCAGTTTTGTTGTCATTTACCCGTCCTTGTTTTTAAAAATATCCGTGCGCACAGACAGGGTGAGCGGAAGTTTAGACCTGGGGTTTGAATCAAGGAGTATATACTGCATATCTTAAAGGAAGGAAAAACAATGCTATTATATGAGAATCCCCTTATCATGCGTACATACCTTCTCTTTTCTGCATTTCAATATATGCCATACACGCTGGTAAAATACGGCTGTCGAGAAGTTTAGTATAGCTGAAATAGAAATAAATATAAGATGACCAGGCTTGCTGCTCAATCGAACGGGACTATCCCAAATAATTTATTATATTTTACGGGACTACCAATTCTTTTGATTACCTGATATTTCGACAAATACTTCTGTCCGACTTATTCTGGAGAAGAAAGCAGTCGCTCATCTGGCGTACTATTGTTTTGGATGAAGTGTGCTCATAGAAATCTTGTAAAGTAATGATTTGCAATTATCCCGTTTTCCCGCAAAATACAGATTCTTTTTTCAATTAGCATGAATAAAGAACCCTAAAAATAGGCAATCAAATTATAGTACATTTTTAAGAAAACGGGATAATCCTGTAGTGACCCTGCATAGTCCACACGATTGTCACCAAGCTATGTCTTGACTGGCCTTTAAGAACCTTAAAATAAATTAAATATAGTAGGCCCGTACAGGATATCACAATTTTAAAGTTATACTAATTTATATTCCTTGCTTGCTAGCAGCTCCTCGCTCAAGTCATCGATGATAAGTAGCATGTGATCTACACCGTTGAAGCCGAGGCTCTTAAAAGGTGGTAACTTGTGGAACAGCTCCAAGGCTGGAAATGTTTCCTGCAAAGCTGTGGTGACTGCATTTGTAGTTTCACTGTATAATGTTGGACACGCATATAAAATACGCTCAAATTTTGAGCTAAATACATAGTCGCGTTCTTGCACCAGCCTAGAAAAAAAACACTATATGCATGTGGATATGGGAATACATCTTAATTTTATACCGTTTAATGAGTGTTGATTTGCCAGATCCTAAATGCATATTATTAATTAATAATTTATTCTATAAGACAGCTCTAACTTTGTTATATCACCTGTAGGTCCGATACATCCGATCCGAGCTAAATATATAATATGTTCGTGTTAATCAATAATATATAGTAGAGTTGTTTTTGGGCATTACCGGGTGTAATAATTTGGGGAATTCCGCCAGGTAGCTCTATAACTTGATCTGTAGCAGCAGTGACGAAGCGTTTATAGCATCCTGTTGGATCCGACATTACCGTAGCACTCTAACCTCCTTGAATGTTATACTTGGAGCTCTGTTTGCACATACCTTAAAACGTTTTGCTCATTATGTACTAAATCTCTTGTTAATCCCATATAGTTTAATATCACTGAGAACTCTGCGTCTTGATTGTCCAAGAAAATACTAACAAAACAGCTTGAAAACATAGCACAGTAACTACTTGTCGGTCTCATTAGTGGCTGAGTATTAAAATGGACTAGTTCACTAATTTTATAGTTATAAATACTTCTCACTGTTTCAATATCTGTTCCATTTGAATCACACACAAAAAAACCATAGACAGGACTACGAGCAATAGAAAGCCAATGCTGTCCAGGTCGTTCACTCTTTGAGTTCACGACGATTGCCTGACCTGCCTTTAAATTAGGGCAGCTGTTTCTTGGGTAACAACCGAGGTATAGTTCTTTAGAATAATGAGATAACCAGTCATTAATCTATATGCACAATATGAAAAGAAACGGGAAATAATTTAAAAGATTCAATAGGTATTATTCCAAGAGAACGGTAATACCCGCCGAGTTTCCCTTCCTATTGGGCGGGAAAGTTGCATGTATCTTAATCTTGCATGTTTTAACGCAAAGTTAACGGTGTGAACATAGATAGCACTAAACAATCTCGGCGGGTAACGATGAAATATAATTGCTTGCATTATTACTTTTAAATTATTCTCGTATTTCCTCATATCCATAAACGGCCATTATGAGTTGCCCAAGTAATACCAAGCATATGTAGACAACAAGGCACTGTTTGATATATATATGTCCAAGTCATTGTCTCTTAAATAGTTGCACCATTTCTTAATATGTGCAGGAAAAGATTGATTAACGTTACTTTGAACTGTCACTGGAATTACACTTTGAATTTTCAACCCACTTAAGGCTGTAGTTACAAAATCACCATTGGAATTCCATGTAACGCCATTCTTCCTTAAAATACTGAAGAGACGCTTTACCTTTCCATGATTTTTAGCCCATACCTTGCTCAATACAATCTTCTCCAACTCATCCCCAGTACCTTCACCAACAAGAGCGTCTCCAGCATCCTTCTTCTTCTTCTCACTTGGCTGCTCTGAAAGTTGAGGGTTTCCTGGCAAATCTTTTTCTTCTCTATACTGATTGGCAATTACTGCTCCATTAAAACCTTCTCCACTCATCTGAGTAGCGCCATTCTTGTCTTCGCTGTTTGTCTTAACCTCCTTCTCAACTGCAGCTTTTTCACTATTATTTTTTGAATGCCTCTCCTCCAGTTCTTTCTCTAGCTTTGCTATCTTCTTCTTTAATGCATTAATTTCACTTTCGGCCTTCACAAATCTCAAATAGCGTGGATTTGAAATCATACGCAGTGGATGTATAATTTGGGACATTCTACATGTTGTCAAAATACAGTAATAATACTGCAATACAGACCTAAAAGTCAAATAATACTCTAATACTCTGTGCTGATAAAGTAGTAGCACTAAACTGTGTCTAAATTCTACCTGTAGCAGCGCCTGTTGCGTGAGTTTGTGTTAGTTTTTTACCTGGCTCTGTCAAAATTTACGCATCTGGGCAACTCTACGAAGCATGTCATGGAAACGCACGATTCCAAGGAGACAAAAATATACTTCCTTGTCTGGAATTTAACATAAGTTATGGTTGTAGAGTAGCCTTCTGTAAAACTAGACAAGGAAGTTCGTTAGAGGCCTTGAAACATTCCTTCCTGGTCTGTCTCTTTAAATTGTTGTAGACGAAATAACCGGAAGTTTTTTAAAGTCCTTGAAAAGATCCCTTTAAATTGTCTGTCTCTTTAAATTGTTTCCAACAGGAAGAACCTTGAAATGGAGCATATAAAGTAGATACACGATAACAACAAAAAAACTGTCTAATTCTCTATATATTATATTTAATATATTATATTATATAAATTCATAATATTTTATTAATAACTTTAAATATTTGTATAACTGAGCGACTGAGTTTGAGCGTTTGCAAGATCTGTCTAAAAACTCAGCCAGCTCCTTTCGCTCAGTCGAGGCAACTCAGCCAGCTCATTTTGCTCAGTCGAGGCAACTCAGGCAGCTGATTTTGCTCATTCGAGCCTCATTCGAGACAAAACGGAGAACCACGAGGACGTCAAGTAAGTGTATAATAAAAGACTTGAGGCTTTATTCTAAACTGTCCCCCTTTCCAGATTCACATCATGACCAAGGACGACACCGCCACCACCATGTTGCCCTGCGGCAACTCCGCCGGCACGGCCTCCTCCGAGGCAAGCGGCGCGGCGGCGCCCTCCACTTCTTCCTCCGAGCCCAGCCCTCCTCCCACCGCCACCTCCACTTCTTCCTCCGAGCCCAGGCCCTCCACCTCCTCCGCGTCCAACGAGGACATCATGGCGCTGGACGACACCAGCCCCAAGCTGGCCACGCCCAAGAAGAAGAAGAACAAGAAGAAGCGCTGCAGGTGGTCGCCAAGGTGGGTGAGGAGGAGCGAGAGAATCCTGAAGCGACTATAAAAATAGTATGAGTGAATTGTCAATTGTCAGATTTTTTAATTGTTACTTGACCCAATTATTATGCATACATATATATTTAGAATTAATACATAATCAAATTAGAATCATAAAAATTATATATTTGCGTCGGATAGATTATTTATTTGTTTGTTCAAGAATAAACGTCGGCTCGTCAGCGGACAAGTAGCGTTGTTGGGAGTTTTGACGCCGCCGCTGCTGCGGTTGAAACCGCGTTTGCATAGAAGGATTTTGCTTCTATAAAAAGGGTTCTAGTAAGGCATAAGAGAGTGTAGCAGATTATATGCTATTACAGTTGATTGTGAGCAACTATGGAGCAAAGACCACTTAGTGATGTCCTCAGACGGGTCCGTGAGGGCGCCGATGTCGAACGCAGGGAACAGCCAGTACGAGATCCTCCGGTTGGTGAGCAGGAAGAACCGCATCAATATGAATTGAGTGAAAACGAGGAGGATGTAGACGACCCAGCACCCGTTGAAGGCAATCCTGTGCCTAGGCGGGAAGCAAGAGACAATGTTAACAACCCATGGAATGTAAGTGAAGATGAAGATAGCCCAGATCCAGGAGCTGAAAATGACTTGTACAGAGAACCTACTGTTGTGTATGAAGACGCTAATGTCAAAGCAATAATACAGAAGACGCACTTGAAGCGCCAGAAAGTCTTTAGCATGAGTGACCACATGTATGTAGCCAAAATTGTACCTAAGCAAAACTCAGACGAGACAAGGCCCTTTTTAATCAATATTCTATCGGTATTGAAGCAAATTATTGTACTGATTATTTTCGCAATAAGAAACTACTATGACGCCCAACTAACTGACGAGGAAAGATCTGATCCTGATAAATACCACAGACAAGTATACACAACCTTAACGGGGAGTTCTTTAACACGTGGAATCAACAGTGGTAATTTTTCATTAAGAACTAGCCCTCCTACAATCGCCTACTCGATCTGTAATGCAGCCCTTAATTATTTGCAAAGTCATGAGGAAATCAAACTTGACGATAGTTGGCAACTTTACTTTCGAGTGCTCTCTGTGGATCATTTAAAATACAGAAAATATCAGAAAAGAAATATTATCATGCATGTAGGATACACCGCAGACCCAGACAAAAGAACAACTCATTATGTTTTTAGAGCTCCCTTAGGATATCGCCCACACCAACCTTTTTGCTTCAAAAATAAATGTTTTATGATTTCGTTTTTGATTGGAATAATACATAAGCAGCGATTTAAAGACGAGACACTAGTAGCAAACTGGGCAGAAATATCGGAAATTCATTCTCAGGACACTGTACTTCGTGTTAGAGCAGGCCGGAAGCTATTGGAACTATTAATATTGACGTTAAGGCGCATCAACTGTAATGACTTATTGTACGACAATATTGCAATAATGGCACCAAGACTTTCACAAATATTCAACAGTCAAATTGTTATTTACTCTCGACAGAATAAAATATTGTACATGTACCCGGCCCTGTTTGACCCGACTAAAATTTTAGTAAATCTTTTGTACAGCCGACCAAACGCTTCCAATAATGCCAAATTAAATCAGAGAATAGGACACGTTGACTACTTGCTTAATTTAACTACTTTTCAGAGACGTAATGGATCTTTTCAATTTCCATGTTGTAGGAGAGTACAAAGTAAATTGTTAACCCATTTTTGTGTTAGAATGCCCTCGTGTTATTCGTGTAAGAGACAAAAGCAACAAGTAAATTACTTCTTAGATCCCGACCGGCCGAATCTACTGTGCGATTCAATGGTTAGTGAAAATTATCCAGTCAGCTGTCTAGCATGTAGAGTTGTATGTGTCACTGCAAACTGCTTCAAACGGCACGTTGCTTCCAAATTATGTACTGTTCGAGCTATGTGTCCGAAATGTTCTTGTTTCATTTTTACTTCTTCGACGTATGGAAACCTCAAGGCGGCAATAGCAGGTCATACTTGCCACAGTAAATTTTGCAGGGTATGTCGAGAGTACAGTCCCAAGGGAGAGATCCATATTTGCAAATTTAAAGAAACTGCGTCACCGCTTTCATGGTCAAATATTATGACATTGTCATGTGAAATGGACCCGTACGTGGCTAATGGACGGACAATATTTTCCCCCCAAAAATGCCATGTCTTTTACGAGCATACCGAAAAAGAAACTTTTGCAGAGCATTTTTTCCCGCCGAATTTTCAGGATTCCACAGATCTCTTCCAGCAGTTATACTTTCCTAATTCAATGGCTAATTTTTCCCGTGAACTGACGCAGCAGCAACCTTCTAGACGATATGGCAACCCTTATGGACAGAGGACAGTGCAAGAAATCGCAGATGTGGCAACCACCAACTCCATTAATTCTTCAAATCCGTTGATACATTTTCTAAAATGGCTTATTTTCAGTAAGTTCCAATCATACACGGTTATCTGTAGTGATGACACAATTCTAGAATTGCTTTTGGAGGCAATTTTAAGCCTTGAGATAATTCCTGACACTCTGAGAAGTAGACACAGATGCCATTCCGTCATAATAGCCCCGTTAAATTTAACATTTTTATCCAGAGCATCATACATTCAAGGCAATGACCGCCAACTACTTGCAAGCTTTCCCTCTGAGACACTTGCCCCATCATATTTTCCCTACAATTGTGTATTCCCCGACCAATATATTGGTTCTATGCCCCTCACAGATTCGTATCAGCATTATTTAAATTATGAGAATGATTTCACCGTGATCGAAAAATGGATTATAAAGGAAAGACAAAGAAAGACGATCTGGAAAAAAGAAGAAGAAAGAAGAGAACACTTGAGGAGAAAAAGTGAGATATTATTACATGTTGTCTTGGAGTTCAAAAAGCTGACATTGCAAATTCAAGAAAAATGTTTAAGGCAATCGACTACAGTGCAACAACAAGTTAATGCGAACAACACTCCACCCTACTTTTCGCCATTTACGTATCCGATAACGTCAATTGGCGGATTGTCCTACACAATGTACAAATACTTTTTTCTCGATCAGCCAATCTACACTATACCGGGAGAACATAAAAATAATCACAGAACAAGTAGTACACCAGAATTACAGTACGTCCAGTGGAGAACGGCATCGTTAGGAGCGAAAGAAGAAAATACATATTCTGCCTTTTCGCGGCATGGTCAGAAGAACTTCAAACACCTCATTCCGGATCTGTACATCTCAAATGTCACCGACTCAGCGGACGTTCCAGGCGGACATTTTTTCGGGTTCCTCCATGGCTGCAACGGTGGGTAGAGGTGGACTTGATAATGCCGGAATTCCGGATTTTTGGATAACCCCTTTTTCCGGAAAAAAGCTATAATTTTTCTAGTTTTCTTTTACCGGTACTATATATTTTTCAATTTCGGAATCGTAAACCTCATCTCTAATGCTCTGTTAGCAAACTTCCTTATCAAATGCTCCAAAGAAATACGACAATGGTGACGGAAAAATCAATGTTTTATCAGCACAAGTAATTTGATACTTTTTACATAATTTGATACTTTTTACACAATCTAATACTTTTGTTGCTTTAATGATATTTTATATTCTTATAAATATTTTATAATTGCAGTGCATGGACACATCCCGTGCCCGCTTCAAGAAAACGCTACCCTCGACAGCCTGAATTTCAAAGGGATTTCTTTTCGGACCTTGCACGAGGAATTTGAACGGAAACTATCACTCTTTAAGAAAGAGTATAGTCATCTTCTCGGTTGCATCGAAATCGTTTACCAATGCGAGTTTTCTAAGATGAAACGAGAGCGGGCCGATATCAAAAGCTTCATGGCAGAAAAGTACGTATTTTTATTGTGTTCTTTATAACTCCGTAATTACGTTAATTACGTTGCATCTTAACATTTTTCAGATTTGTCAACCGTCCGCTACACCGCTTACGGCCCCGCGATGCAATGGGCAGTGGTCGAGTCGACTGCTACGCTCTCCGCTGGAATCAAACTGTGCAGCCAACCACTGAGCTACATATTAGCGATTGTACGTCAATGTATGGCGAGATTATGGCAAAAGAAAGTTATCCCATCGGAAAGCCATTCGTCGTCTTTGGAGAGGACACGAAATGGATAAAAGTTACGGCAGATTGTGTGACTTACAAGGACCACCGTGTACTTGGTGTGATACAGTGTAGTGTTTTGTGTCCGAGGGATTTGAAGCGGCCAATGCTTGCCCTAAAGTATAATGACCAAACCTACTTCTGTAGCTGCCCACTGTGTAACAAGAGGAAGCGAAAAGGCGCATGCGTGCATTCGGACAAGGAAAGGTACTTTTTTACCACTTGCTGTACAGCTGAACTGTGCTACAGTATCAAACGTGGTTATAAATTAGGCGATATCTTTGAAGCTATTTGTTACTATGAAAGTGCCCCCATATTCTCTGCATATCAGAAAATTCTCCTGGCTGGAAAATGTCAATACAGTCCAGTACCAACAGATGTCGAAGCAAATACTTACTGCCACTTGATTAATCAGAGCTTAAATTTGGCAGAAAATGTACAGTTAGATCCCCATTCTCTGCAATGTAACCCAGGCTTAAGAACATTACACAAGTTACTTTCAAATATTCTTGTAGGAAAATTGGCGCAAAACAATGATGACTGTAAAACAGTGTATGTGCTGAGTCAGGAGGAATTAGAACATTTGTACTTTAGTTCAACACAAATCTTAGAAGATGTACATTGTTATAATGGAATTTGTCAAGCCACTGTGCGCTCCAAGAAGAAAACCATCAACAGAAGTTGTAATACCATATTAGCAGCCTTCACACTTGCATACGGCCGAATTAAACTTGACAAACAAGCAACGAGACTAGAAAAATTAGGCGCATTATGCCATTTTGTTGATACCGACAGCGTGTGCTTCCATTTACCGAAAACCATCTCAATACAATATAATGAATCTTTTGTTCCAGGAAATTGGCATTCCGAACTTGCACCAGGGGTAGAAGCAATCCAATTTGTATTGCTGGGAGTTAAAAATTACATTCTTCTTTGTCGCAATAAAAGTAATAATTCTCTGACCACTGTGATACGCTGCAAGGGTTTTACCTTAGGAAAAGAACAGAAGGAAGTGCTGACTCTCGAATTATACGAAAAGTATTTAAATGACTATTTTAATCAGATTTTAAGTTGCACTGGAGTACGCCAAGTGAGGAAACGCCGCTGGGTGGAATACTGCAACGGTTTGAAACGCATTTATCATGGTTATTCTTCTTCAATGCACTTATTTAGGAACGAATTAAATCAGAGAAGAATAATTACAAAAGATTGTGTAAATTATGTGACGTTGCCCTATGGGCATGGAAATGTTTAAGTATTAATGTATGTAGAATATAATTGAAGCGCAATAAAAGTTTAAATATTACTTGAAATAACATGTTTTATTTCTTGGTAGAAAATATACATAATAATAAATATAAATAAATATTAATGTCGCGTTCAATAGTAAATATCAATAATTTTCAAAATATGTTGCGTTCAATAGTAAATATCAATAATTTCCAATATACAATATCATTTTTTCTGTTGTCTCTTTTTGGCCATCATCTCCCTGCGTTCCTTCTGCTTGGCCTTGGTCTCCTCAGCCTTTGCTCTCTGCTCTTCTAAAGTCAGACGCCTCACTGGCCGCGGCCGCAGCGAGCGCGGCGAGTTCACGTCCGGGGGAGTGGGGTTGAGGCAGTCGATGAGGCGTTCAGCCTCGTTTTGACGGCATGGTTTCGGCTTCTCCTTCTCTCCCTTCTGAGTGCCGGCACCGGCACCGCCTCCTGCAGCTCCATGAGCTGCTCCTTGAGCAGCTGGCAGCTCGACTTGAGCGTGGCGAACGTCGGCAGCAGGCAGCTCGACTTGGCGAACGTCGGTAGCGGGCAGCTCGATTTGGCGAACGTCGGTAGCGGGCAGGTCGACTTGGCGAACATCGGTAGCGGCAGCGGGCAGGTCGACTTGGCGAACGTCGGCAGCTGGGAGCTCTGGAAGCTCTACTTGAGCGTGAGAATCTTGAGCTGCTCCGTGAGCAGCTGGGAGCTCGACTTGAGCTTGAACGTTTGCAGCTGGGAGATCGAGTGGTGGCGGAGAAGGCGCCGGTGGCGCAGAAGGCGCCGGTGGCGCAGAACGCGCCGGTGGCGCAGAACGCGTCGGTGGCGCAGAAGGCGCCGGTGGCGCAGAACGCGCCGGTGGAGTAGTGCGCGCCGGTGGCGCAGAAGGCACTACTGGAGCGCGGCGAATAGGCGGTATTGAAGGGGGAGGCATGCTCGGCCTGATGATGACGGCTGGACTTGATCCGGAACGAATCCGGTTGTGGGTTGGTGTCTGGGGCACCGGTGGAGCTCTTCTTTGAGGATGCATTCTAGTCGATCTCATGCTTGCGTTAACAATTTCCCTCCGTAGCATCTCCTGGCTGTGCTCTTGCTCAGCCATGATGATCGTAGTCTCCAGTCTCAGCCTGTCCTGCCTCTCCGCCATCCGCTTCTGCAGCGCTCGCTGCTCCTGCTCCCAGTTGGGCCCAACAGTGTTTTGGTAAGGAGAAGCCATCACTTCATCATATGACGTATCATTGGTAATGTAGTCATACTCATTCTCCTCCGGCATGTTCACATGACACGACATTGAACCACTTTCTGCAGCACTCGCCGCTGCAGTACCAGCCGTGCTGGTTGAAGTCGTGCTGGTTACCGTCGTGCTGGTGGCAGTGGTGCTGGTGGCACTCGTGCTGGTGGCAGTCGTGCTGGTGGCAGTCGTGCTGGTGGCAGTCGTGATGGTCGTGGTAGTTGGGGTGGTAGTAGCTGGGGTGGTTGTGGCTGGGGTTGTTGTAGCTGGCTCTGTCTTAACTTCAGCCAAGAACTTCTGCTCCTGCCGAGCCTTGATCCGCTCTTGCATGTCCATTTGCAGTGCCGTAAAAGCCTCAACCGCAGCCAACCTCTGCTCCTTGCGAGCCTTGATCCGTTCTTGCATCTCCCTCTGAAGTGCGGCAAATGAGTCTGGCCCAAGACTCTCCATGTCGATCCTGAACGGATTGTTGAAGATGGTGTGGCCCAACCAAGCAGCAGCAGCAGCAGGGCGTGGGCGTGGTGCGTGGCGTGGCCGGTCACTATGACCGGTGACGCGACTCACGCCATCACCGGTCTCTGCACCGACACCTGCTGCCCTTGCTGCTGCTGCATTTGCTGCTGCTGCACCTGCTGAAGCAGCTTCTGAAAGTGGTGGTCCGAAGATTTCCGCTCGGAACCGATTGTGCGCCGTCACTCTTCTTATCCTTTCCACTTCTTTCTTCTTCTGCCAGGACTTGTACCACTAGACCAGGCCAAGGATCACCAAGCCCAGAATGGCAATAGTGGAGAAGCAGGCAATGAGCCAGGTCTTGGTAGAAGAAATTGTGGATGGTAATGCTGCTGCTGATGGAGCAGCAGGCGAAGAAGGGTGTGGCGAAGGAGGATCTTGATGAGGAGACGGGCTGGTCGGTGGCAGCAACACGTTCTGATGGTTGGGTGGGCTTGGCGGAATCTGGTCGAGATAGTCCAGCCAGGGTCTGTAGGGTGCGCCATAGTAACCACCGTCCTCATCATCGTCGTCGCCGTCGTCGTCGTCGTCGGCATGTCGGTCATCACGGACCGGCGGCTTGTCTCGCGGCGGCTTGACTGGCGGCGGCTTCTCTGTCGACGGCTTGACTGTCTGGACCTCTTCCACTTGATCCTCTTCTTGTTCCTCGTCCTCGTCCTCGATGATGATCGTCTCCGTGCAGGTGAATCTCACACACCGCCGATTGATCTTCACTCCTGACTGGCCACATTTGGGATGGTGACCATGAGGATGACAGACTTTGTATGTTGGGCAGCTCTTGGCTTTACGCGTGGTCTCCACACGAGATGTCCACTTTATGCATCTGTAAAAGAGAGTAAAATATAAGAATGTTAAAATATAACCCTATTAAAACACTAAACTATAATAAATTAGTTTTTGCTTTAAGTAGACCAAAAAAGCTAAATATTTATATATAATTAATTACTTAATATAATAACTACTTACTTAGCACGTCCCATTGTCGCCGAGGGAGTCGCCGAGGGAGTCGCCGAGGGAGTCGTCGAGGGAGTCGCCGAGGGAGGCGAATCACGAGCTGGAAGGTAAGGGAGGCAAGTAAGTTAAATATCCTTAATATATAATTAAAGTGCTTTTTTACTTACTTTAACTTATTAAACGTCCGAAGGCGAGTCCGAAGGAGCCGCTTAAACGTCCGAAGGCGAGCCCAGGCCGAAGAAGACGCCGAGGGAGGCGAGGGAGTCGCTCAGGGAGGCGAGGGAGTCGCTCAGGGAGGCGAGGGAGTCGCTCAGGGAGGCGAGGGAGTCGCTGAGGGAGGCCAGGCAGTGCGTCGGTTCGTTGCCGGTTCGTCCGTTCGTCGCTCGTCGCCGAAAAAGAAAGAAAGAAAGAAAGAAAGAAAGAGCAGCTGAATAGGCCGGGCCGGGTCGGCTGGGCTGGGCCGGCTGGGCTGGACCGGCTGGGCTGGGCCGGTTGGGCTGGGTTGTGCTAGGCAGAGAAGCAGCTAAAACAACACTCAGCAGGTGTTTAGTTGAGAAAGTAGGGATGCCAGATAGTAGGGATGCCAGATAGTTGAATGTATAGATATAGATACAAATATATTTTAAAGAAGAAAGAGTAAACTTTTTTTGTATAATATGGGATCGCTTAAGCTGTTCGAAGAAGCGCAGCTGCTGCTCGCCGCTGATTGGTTGGTGTAGCTGCGTCAGCCGCTGTCGCTGCAGCTGCTGCTGCTGTTGCGCCTGCTTGGTGTAGAGCTGTCATGGCAGCTGTGGTCAGCTGTGTTGGAGGGATGACATAGTAATAAGAGCTGTTTATATAGATATTTTTGAATATTGCTACTGTAATAAGAGATAGTAGGGTATAATATGGTATCCCCTATTGTTTAAGATCGGCACAGTCATACTGGTACGCCGGGCGTGTGCTGACGCATGATGGAAAAAGGCAGGAGAGGCGCACCTGCTGAGCTGCTTATAAAAATGGCCGGTTAAAATTTTTACATGTGCGATATTACCTTATCTGCCTTTCGCGCATACTAGTTCAATATATGGCTGCAAGAGTGTGCAGCAAATCGTGACCCACTCAGCACAGAAGCAAGGAAAACAAACAATACTCAGCTGAGCACTGTACTAATAGCTGTGCTGAGTGGGTCACGATTTCTTCCGCCTCCAAGTGGTTCAATTTAAATGTAAAGCTGAGTCTCAGTGTAGATAGGATAATACCGATATCGCGGTATTAGTCGTTATTTTTGCAATACCGATACCGACGTCTCAAATTCTCTAATTTGGAGGGTCAGCTCCTATGTGTCCTGGTTTTAATAAAATCCTTACTTAAGACATGCAATTTTTTTATATATAATATTACTTTACATGCTCTACACTTTTTTACTTAATAATAAATAAGTTAATATGCATGGACGAAAAAATTCGTTTAAGACTTTTCTTAGCCGATATAATAATACATAATTATAAGAAAAACTCACGGAGGGAATTACAAAGAAAAACACCCTGTATATTCTGCACATAATGAAAAATGCCTGTCTGGAAAGTCTCGTACGTACATATGTTTTAAACGTCAGTAAATAATATTTTAGTTATTATTCCAGCGTTTTCGAGTAATTTAGTAAAAATGCACAAATTAAATATATCAAAGAAAAAAGATTACTCTTACTTTATGCCACTCTTTAACCAAGCTATATTTGTAGTAATTATCTTAGGTATTTTGTCTGTTATATGCTATTATAAGTTCAAATATGCAACAAATTTAAAGCTAGCAGTCATCTCAAGCAAGACAGGTAAAAAAGTACTTACTCAATTTCTTTTTTTTATTTAATTAATTCCCGGATTGCCCCTGGCCTAATCCCCGCTACTGTTAGTTTGCGGCTTTCGGTTTATTCCAAGGTACTACCC
>LR139628.1:0-28733 GCA_900659605.1 Tisbe holothuriae | reverse complement strand
GGAGAATATGAACTCATATATTTTAGGAAGGGAAAAAATGCTCGGCCACAATTAATCAGGTTGAGAAAAAGGAGGAAGATTATGATTATAATGGGGAGGTTTAAACACTAACATTTTGGGAGCAGTTCTGACTTGCTAATCCTGTGAATGAAAGTATATAAAAGGCTGGGCTATTAGTAGAAGAAGAAATGGTATAATATTAAGGGTAATAGTAACATTATATACAGTAAACTAATAATAGATCTATCGATCTTGTAATCTAGTAGTGTCAGATCTAATCCTCCATGACACCGTTTTGTAACATTTTTCCCGCCCTCAATAGAAATCATTTTCCAAGTGCTCAATCAAAATTCCTCCCCAGTTGTTTCCCCCTGTCCTTAAAACGCATTCTCTCTTCCCTGAAAGAGCATAAAGTGTGCATCCAAAGTGGCTTAAAGGGGTTTTGTGCCCCTACATTATCATGCAAGTTCAAATGCATAGAGAACAACAGCCTCAAAGTCGTGATTAGTCCATTTCTTGGCTTTGAAAGACGGAAAAGTGTTTTTATTCCCTCGGTATGGGTGCCAAAAGTACATTTCGCGCCATTGTATTAAAAATCCATTGGGCTACTTGGCATTAAATATTGATCAAGTCAGGGCCCAATAACTAACTTCAACTTTCCCCTATGTACGCCTTTCAGGATTAAATGACATATGCTTGAACTCGAAAATTAACTTCTTAATCACATGATATGATCTAGTAATTTTCTTTTTCCTTGTGCACCAAGTGACGGGAGAGAGAGAGAGAGAGAGAGAGAAACCGATTCTTTTGCAGCAAACACGCCCCTCCTTGAAGCCTCAAAAATGCAATATCAGCTGACCTCGCTCTTGATTAATCAAATTATTAAACTTCTTTTTAAGAGCACCAGTTGCCAAAAGCAATCAACAGAAATATGCATGTTCTCTTAAGACGTGGTGTGTATCCACATGTCATAACCAATATTCCGCCTAGGGATCTCATTTTTACGACTCTCTGAAGGATATAATATCACAACTATTTGTCAACGACTTGACCAAACAAAAAGGCCTTGGAAAATACACTTGGCGTTGATGGCACTCTAACAATGTTTGCTTAATGATGTCGAAAATGTTGCCTCAATGGAAGCCACTTTGGAACACGTAACACTTGACAATACGAGATAGATTCACTACAATGTACACTTAATATGACTGCTATTGTCATATGCATTCACTAAATAAAGCACGAAGAGAGAATGGTGGGTCTCCCCTTCTAAAGCCAAAGCAATACTGAAAACATATTCTTCCTCTTCTGAGTGCGCTTAATGCGCTTGTCATGCGCGCGCTCAGCCACATTCCTATTCGTCCCCATAGGGCAACATGCAATAATATATACATTTTAAAACTACGTTATGACTCTTCTAGAAGAAAGTGCATGCAGCAGTTGGATGCTAAGGCATAGTTATTGTCTCACTTTGACATAAAATGGGTTCACTTTAAGACCTTAAGGTGTTTTTGGTTAGGTCCTTCCCCTTTTTATAACTCCATTTGCAGATAATAATAACAATGATAACATATTTTAGCCAAGAGGAAGTTATTAAGGAGGGATGCCATTTTGACCAAATCAACGTTTCATTAGCAGCTGAACATATTTGCTTATTATTTGGATCTCTTAAAAGCAATTGTAGCTATATAACAAGGGCTGCAATTACTGCCAAACATATCAATTTATTGCAAATATACATACATCCTGCAACCCTGCAAACGGATACATCAAGACAGCAAGTGTGATCGATTCTGATTGAATTATTGATATCATTTCCGTTTTCTGTTCCTCCTTTTGTAATGAAGTGGGTTTGAATGAAGCAACTAACTAAAAAGGGTTCGACGACGCCCAAGGGGTTTCTAAAATTGTTTATCATTTCAAGGTCTCTACCTTTGATAGGGACGTTATAATAAGAACTAAATCACTTTTTGAGAGTAAAGGGTTTTATGATTGATTGACTTGGACTCAGTTGATAACGCTATAAAATGGACCTTGACACTTTCGGCACGAGGCATTTTCACACTCTTGTGGAATTTGGTGGAAAATGCAGTTTGTGAACAAAAGAGATTAAAATTCTTTAAATGCTGGATTAATCTCTCTCTCTCTCTCGCTCTCTCTCTCCCTGAATGGAATTTCATCTTGAATGTTGAAAACGTTCGAACGTTCCTAAGACAAAAGGGAAAATCGATCCTGAAGCGAGAGAGAAAAGGGTGGAGACGACGTGAGAGAATCATGTTTAGACTTGCTCAAACCATACATGATAATTTTTAAAACATTTTAAACTTTACGTTTTAAGAAACATTATACTACTCTTGTACTCATTAATGTAATGTAATGTGTATTTACATACTAATAGATAATAATAGTATGTTAACACCTATGCCTGAAAAAGGCATTCTCATGACCTAGGGTGTCAAATGTCCCGCTCGTATATGCCAAACAGATCGGATGAAACGCGCAAAGTCGACGCGAAATTATGATTTTCTTCCTCTTAAAGGGCAACCGAGCGACAAAATACCTTTGAAGAAATGGAATATTATAATGAATGGCGGAGCAGGGTTGGAGCCGGTTTTTGCTATAATTGGATGGCTTAAAGAGCACAGTGGTTTGGCAGGCACAATCAGAAAATTGTTTACATGACAATATTATTCCAGGGATAGTTCAATACATCCCCCAAAATGTCAAAAATAAGTTTTTGTCAAAAAATATTTAGTAAGATATGTTATTGGGGTGCTCTTTAAAGGGTGCAGTGAGGCCAAGCCGGGGGAAGAATTGTGATTGGTAGCAATGTGTTATATGGTCACAACACAAATAATTTCAGGATATTCAGCCAACTTTATATAATAAAAAAATTCTCATTTTTCATGAAATTATGCATATAAAATATAAAATTGACTAAAAGTTGCCATCACAGTGGTTTAAAAAGCTCCCTAATAAAATATCCTGTTTCTAAATTGCCCAATAGGTAAAAACACACCATTTTAGTTATCATCACGCCCAGTCACGCACATCAGACCTATTTTATCACATTTTTCAGCTCTTTGTGGTCATTTTGGTGCCCATGAGTCCTTTAGCGAAGAAACGCGAAAAAAGTTACATCCATTTTAGGTATCGTAACTGCATTTGTCACCGGCTAACTTTGAAAGTATATTTCGATGTTTTTTATTAAACAAAATTGTTTTCAAAATCAGTTCACTTATGTAATTTGAGCTGAAATGCAAATCTTCTTTTATAAAGTTTTTTGTCAGACACACTTTTTGAGCCCTTTTAACCCAAAATGTCTAATTTATGGAGAATTTTCTAAATCACTTTTTGGCCAGTTGACTAAGGTAGCTTATACTTGAAATTGAAGTGTTTTATGCTCCACATACGTTTTTATGCAATATATGGGTAAATATTGGCTTCATATCATAACAAAACTATTTGCTCTTACATTTTCATGCCTCTTTGGTAAAAAAAAACTTTAAAAAAGCCCCTCATACCTGTATACAGCGCTTTAAACTCTTATTGTGCCTGCTCTTAAAAACTGGACAACTGTGAAGAGGAAGAATAAACCACTTTAGACTGCGTTGGAATATCACATATGCACACATTAATTAAACTTGAGCTGCGTTCATATCTCCAAGCTGGCTTCTGAGACCAAAAAATGATCAATTCTCACTTACTTTCCCCCTCCGTCCGTCCGCTTTTCTTATTCCTACTTTCAAGGGTAGGGGCAGGAATTAAAAGGGACAGCTTGACAGTAGGTGGTAGAAGATGCTTTTTATGACTAGTTTTCAGTCTTTATGGGACTCTAACGAATAGAATAATTGGCTTTATTTAATGCATGTAGAGCTTAACTTTATAGTATTAATTTAACCAACAGGCAATTGATTAAATGTTATGTTAGCTAATTTCTAGTGCCGAAACCCAACTACCCATTAAATGAACTTAACACAAATAATCAGCCTTGCCGTAATGACATTACAATTACCTCCCTGTAGGGGGGCTACAGCTGATTTCCCTCATCGGCCATCTGTGACTTTTTAATGCTTTTTCTCTCTTTTTCTCATTGTGTGCATTCGTGATTATAATTCGTTAAGACAAAAACTTGACCTTTTTGGACACAATGAGGCTTTTTTGCGCCGTACATTTCTTGACAGGAGGAGGACAAAAAAGAGAGAAGGAGACTTTCATTTTAAAGAGTATGGAGCTTGATAATCACGCTATAAGTACCTTTTTAATATCAGGCATAAATGTCATGATGCTTTACGTATGCTTTATTAGGTTGCAAACTTGTTAATATTGTATATGTATATATACTTATTGAGAACAACAATCTTCTTATATATATTGACGTTATCTATGGTCCCACATGAAAACGGTTAATAAAATTATCATGTATTATTATGGCAACCAATTAGATATTGTTAGAAACAGGAGCCAATATATGAAAATTGCCACGACCTTTGACATATCTGTTTATTCTGCTGCATTGAATTTTAGACTGCCTTAAAACTGTAACTCTTACACAATACAACGCGGGCGGTCAAGCCTCTCTTTGCACTCCATTCAAAGCCTTTAATAATAACGTTATTACTTTCTTCGGCATAACTATGACTCCCCCTTGAGGGGCCATTGCAAACATTCCCTTCATTGAACTCTCACTCTATGCCATTCATTCTTTGGCAATTATTTCTGTCATTTCATCTTGATTCGTTTCTTATACGATATTTATTCAGAAACTTGGGCAAATGAATATTCTATTAGAAACAATACACTAACTTAAATAATAAAGCTATCATAGTGTCTACATTGTAATGAATACGAAGACGATTTTCTCAGCTATCCACATATTCTATTCTCATGTTCTCTTCTTAAGGCTTCGCTCATCTTGGTCGGCTCACGCTGATTCTTTCAAAAATAGCAGCATGCAAAAATGCGAGTCAAGGTCTTTTTTTGCAAACACAGTGGTTTACAGACTGTCTACATTCTGTTTGAGACTACT
Source organism: Tisbe holothuriae (assembly GCA_900659605.1). Taxonomy (NCBI): domain Eukaryota; kingdom Metazoa; phylum Arthropoda; class Copepoda; order Harpacticoida; family Tisbidae; genus Tisbe; species Tisbe holothuriae. The sequence goes on along the minus strand of LR139628.1, from coordinate 23,704 downwards.
GTGCATCAACACCACATGCGGCATCTCATAACTCAATCATGGCAGCATTGTTGTTGCTGTTTTTGAGCATCATTCATACTCTTTATGGAAGGAGGACACACAGACACAATGGCACTGTGGTTCCATACATGACTTAATTTAATGATATGCTACAATGGTGTCATGTTAATGATGTTCTGAATTGGGTGGGAATGATATAGTGTACAGTTATCCCCAATGATACTATGGTGTCATAAGGATTATAATGGAATACTATGAGCTGAGTGTAATTTTTGGCCTAAGAAGATCTTTATATTTTATCTTCTTCTTCTTCCGCTTTGGAATATTGCTACAAAAACCGCCAACAGCGATTGAGAAATAAGACTGATCACTTTCAGATGTTCAAAGACAGATGTTTACAACTTTGAAGCTGTAAAAGGCATGATTAGCTTTGGACTGTTTTATTGGCAATGTTTTGGGCGGAATAAATAAATATTCAGAAGATTGTATGACAATAACCTAGGATTGAATTTATATCTTTATAAAAAGGTTGAGAGCATGAATATTTCACCATTCGTGTTGTAAAAAGGCAACATTGGCATAATTGGCGTGTGCGGAAAAGGCAACTGGACAAAAAAGCGCGAGTAAAAAACGCCACTGTTAATAATTATGGGCTTGAAATTCGACGACTGGAGTTTTTACCCCTTGATTTCTGTAAAAACAGGGAATGTATTTTTGCGTGCTATTGACATTTCCGTGTATTCCTCCCAGGGCTGCCAAATTAGCATTTAAGAGCCATCCCTGAATAAAAATAATATAGCAGTTATCATGCAAAGATTGATTATTAGCACGATATGAAGATATCACTCGATATTGCATGTCCACAGACTGAGAACTGTTATAATGATACTGGACATGTAATATCATGCATTGACCAGTCTTAAAATCTTCATTTTGCACATTTTGGGCCAGCTCAACAAACAACATTATATAGGCAACGCCGCCACGGGAGGGAATTGCAATCTAACCACGGTTTGAAACATGACGAATTGACGCCACCTGGGTAGGAACTTGTTGCTATATCCATAACTGTTGCCCTGTTCATAACAACTGGTAACCAGGGTAAAAGATTGCATGTTACTTTATCCACCTATGCTCCAATCGCTGTAATCTCCCTCGCCTTTGTTCTTGCAGCCTCGTAGAATATGACTGATAGAATGGACCTTTTTATATAAGGACAACAAGATGGCAAAAAAGCGCGTGGCTATTACGCTACAATGGATAGATTGGAAATCAATTTCAGTATCAAAAGTGTGTATTCCAATATTTGCAAATTGAACAACATAAAGCATACGTTGGATTAAAAATGCGTAATTGCGTTTGTGAAATGATTGTTGTCGTGACGCAGTGACAAGAAGGAATTCCGCAAAGGGACTCTGGCGTCAGTTGTCACGAACGTTATTAATCAGGCAGGATTAAAGGAATTTGGTATAACATATTCATTACTATAATTTTATATACATTTGTTACAGAGGCTAAATTACCGTCAAAACATAATTTGGGCATTTGAAATAAAACCACCCTATAAGGCCTACAATTTTTTATAACCACTCTTCTAATGATGCAGTTCGCGACACATTCTCGTCATTGTCTCTTTATCCTCCCATTCAAAATTTGACCTTCATAAGAGAACCCAATTTCCTACAGACGGTTTTCACCTCCAAAGCCATTTTGTTCAAAAGAAGCTTTATACAACTTTGGACGGCATTATAGGCATGTTTTGAACAAGTATAATAACTTAAACGTGGACCCCACGCGGGCTAATTTCAAAGACGACTCTCGTTCATAATTAGATCCGAGTCTAGCGCTCGTAACAAACCTTGTTTCCCTTTGTTAACCATGGGAGTTGCCTCTCGTTTAAGTGATTTCTGGGCCTTACCTAAAAGAGAAAATATATTGGTTAGATCACGGCAGTGCAAAAACTACACCATATTATCAAGGTCATGAGGGTGTAACGCAAAGAGTGTTAATATTAGACCAATTTAAACCGGGTTATATGATGTTAAAAGTCAAGAATGAGCTGCAAAGACACCGATTCAACCCTGAAGGGTTTAAAGCCGTTATCATGAGCAGTAAATCCGACGCGATCCCCTTTTTTGCCTTGGGATTTTACATGAGACAAACCCAAAATTGGTGCGGCAGTAAACTGAGACTTCTTTTAGGTCGTAAACCCGGTTTTTTCAAAGAGTCAATTATGTGCACTAGATTAGCATATACATGTACGAGTATGCGTATAAAACATGCTTGAATGTACCTGGCATTATAAACTATGACATAAAACTCTTCCATTTTGTTAACGCATACTTTACTCATTAATAACAATTATGCACGCTGTTGCCATTGACATATAACAAATCACTCTCACGCACATAATATGCCTGTGGCATCATCTTAATTTTCCTTCCTCATTTTGTACGCATTTTTAATCCTGCAATTTGCGTACCCAATTTTAGAACGGAATCGCTTCAGGCCAGGAAGATGAGCTTGAATCAGGGATGCCATTTACTTCAATATATTAAAGCCAAACTAGTCTAATAATATATAACTCAACTGTTCAAACTTGAGCCAAAATGGGAACCCTGCTCTGAATACCACTCGTCAGACTGGCAGCCATGATCTTAATTATTATTATAAGCCGTCCTTAAAAAGGAGCTTAATTATAGCAAAGTTTGAAAATTACCCTTTTGATTGCCAGGGTGTTTGATTACAGAAGCCTGATAAGATGTTGTTGCGTGAAATACTGCTTCTTAACCTTCTGCTTTGGGCATCAAGATCATCTATGCAAACAGCCCATATATTATCACGGATCTGAGAATAGCAACCTTGAAAAAAAGCATATGAGAAGCTCATTTTTTGCACTGTAATGGTCAGCAGCAGGCGCAAGACATGCATATTCTCGGTAGCTTAAAAAAGTGTTGTACATATCAATCTAATCTCAGCTCTATGGTGTTATGAATGGAACCACTGTGGCATACCTTAATCACGGCTGACAAGTAGGATTCAATGTCGCAGGTGTTTTCATAGGATTGAATGTTAAAAGTTAAAACTGCACTATCGTTGGAATAAGATGGAATATTTATATAATTTACAAAGGAATTTAAGCTATTAGATACTCTCCTCAGCTGACATACTGCTAATTTTGTGTACAAAGTAATTCCAAGTACCCTGTCTTCTTAAAGATCGTGCAATGCAATTGTTAGGTAGCGATTACTCTTTCCTCCTCCTCGTGTCTCGCATAACTTCCGACGTGCGATCAAGAACGGTATTTCCCCTCTAAAATGTAAACGGTGTTGCAATGTGTGTTCCTGTCGTGTCCGGACTTGAACTTTTTTGCAAGTACATGTCAGAGGATAGAGAGTTTTTATGGTAGGAGAGAAATACACGCTTATGTTTGCATCCGAGCGCAAGAGAGTGATTATAAAGTTAGTTAATGGTGATATTTATATTCATAATGATTTTAGGCCACAGAGATTAATCATTTCCTTTTACCAATACTTCATATTTAACCTCTCTCGTACATAGTGCTAGTCTCATGCAACATACATTAGCTGTACACACAGAGAGAGAACCCTGTACATATGTGACAGACAAGGTAGAGAAAATTGAAAATACACGAGAGGAAGGAAAAGTCTAAAAAAGGATTATAAAGTCGTGCGCTTAGCCGCAAGCTGCAGAGTTTCATTGCAGTATGTGGATTTCAAAGTCGATATTAATACGTTTTCCCCTTCATTTTATACGCTCAAATTTTATGGAGAGGATGGATAAGATGCGACTCAAGCTTTTTCAGTTATGATCGCTAAATCTTCTTATGTGAAAGTTCTATGCAATCCTGAGGGATGCAGTATTATTGTCGAAAACTTTAATAGATAATTGGGATTTATAACACATTTTATAATGGGATACTAATGATTTAGTTTGTTTTATATTACTACACGGTAGATATGTTCTAATAAACTAAATTCGACTTTCGTCATTCGGCAATATTACCCCTCCCCATACTGCACTTCCACACACACGACGCTTACACTCCTCGCATCCTCTTCCTATCTTACAAGGTAATAACAATAATAAGAGCAGAAAAACTCATAACATCAAAAAGGAAAGCGGGTCGCAAACATAAAAAGCGCTTCTCTTGACATTATTCTTCTTTTTCTGAGCGTATGCAAATTGGGGCTCCGTGGTTTAAAAAGTGGGTCTTAATTGCCCTCGATTCGCTTTCGCCGTCGGTCATAAAATAGGCAAGTAGGATTATGAATGTGAGCCTCCAAAAACGGTTCAAGCATGCATGAGAAGAAGTTTGCAAAATTTGTAATAAAATATTGAGAATGTTTTGAGCTGGGAAAGGGGTTTTGTGAGATTGAGTTTTTATCACTAAATATTTTTTATACCAGCTGGTTTGCAATTTTACACGGTCCATGGTACAGATTTAATCTGGTTCAGAAATGTATCTCAGAGAGCTACAGAACTGATATAAAGAGGTTTGCCAATATATGACTCAAATTAATATTGTTCAGGAACACACCTCAGAGAATATCCTCTTCTGTCCTTTCCCCAAAACTATTGTGCAAACAATCGTTTTAGAGGTCAACCCCGAGGTCAATTAGCTTCTCTTCTTAAAAAGAATTAGCCAGAATGAGACAATGGGATTCTCATTTTCGGATGGTGTGCGAAAAGACGTTCGGGATATTTTCTTGGGAAAAATGGAGAATGGGTTTTAATGGGTTGAGCATGATATGCATGAAATGCTTGAGGTTTCTGAACCAAATTTTAAAAGTTCACTCGTTCTCTCCAAATATTATATTTCAACATGCTGCTCTTTTCAACAAAGACGCCATCTTACGGATTTATGAGTCATTACACTGAAAATACCAAGTTGCATAGTTAAGCCTTTTAATGGTGCCAACAGTAGTGCAACCCCCAAATCTTCTTCTATTATGCAATGCATTCATCATTCTTCTAAGCTAAAACATGTTAGGTGACAAAAACACTTTGTTTCACAAATCTGAGTTTGATTCTCCAAAACTTAATGCAAATATGTTGCATCCACCAGAGTGTGTTACCAATATTAAATTGGATCAAAGTCACAGAGTGGGCGAAATTGTTCGTTAAAATGGACATTTCGAATTCATTCTTTGTCAAAAATGTCTCGAAGAGCAACTCTTGTGATGTTGTATACTTGTATGTGCGTTGAATTGAAAGGTATTTCCATAAGAGTCTTGAATGCCTAAAATGGCCAAGAAATGGCAATATGTTCAAACCGGAGAGCTTCTACTGTAAATTTGGTATGAACGAGTATAAATCAGTAAACGAGATTTCATAATAAAATCTATTGTAAACAGTCACTGTTATTGATATAATTTTAACAGCAGGAACTAGTTAAAGAAAGAGCATAATACTATGTTACACTGTTAATGCATGACATACCATTTATTAATATGTGCCAGTATTCTCTTAAACAATTGTATTCAGCTCCTTAAGGTAATCCGAAGCCGACTTAATAACAATCATTAAATCGGATACATGCACCTGAAGCTGCCTCACAAATGAATCAACCTCAGCAGCTGTATTTGCTGTATTAATTGCATAGAGCAAATCTGTAATCCCAGGAAATGACCCGCTACCATATGAATTAAACTGTGATGGACTGATAATGGCATGTCTTAGTGCTGGTCTGTTAGGAAGTCCTTGTGTCAAAAGGAACACTTGCTCCAATTTTGTTATCTGGTCATTTACCAATCTTGCTAGCATCGGATTGCTCTCAACGTAGGCAGCCTCTGAAGACATATTGAATTCCCAATTTGTTGCGGCTGATTTAAAGAGTGAAATTTGTTCCATAACGGCATCAATATCAGCATTGTAGCCCCGAACTTCCTCTAGTATTCCATTTGTCTCAAGTTCAATCATGGCTTCTTCCATAAGAGTGGAATACTCCATTGGTTTAAGTGGTAAAACAATGCTATCAGCTAATTGTCTACCAAGAGTGAGACTAAGCTGGCTGCATGTCTTGTGTACATTGAAGCCTGGATCCATTACTGTGTCCATGTATTCAAATGTTTCATAGCCAGTATGGTAGGCAGGGTAAAGATTGCCCTCCAGCGATGGATACTTCTTCCTGTCCACTTCAAACCCAAAATTAAAGGATGGGATTCCCAGGTAAAATATGAAGGATGCATGGTCACTTCCAGAACCTGGTAAAAGAATATTGGGTTCATTGCCCTCATTCCAATCTTTCCAAAACTGGTAGTAACTGTGGCTATTGTTGAAGGGATCTGGTACATCCTTTATTGCATTCAATAAAAGGTCCATGGTCATTGGGCTTGAATACGCTTTAAGAATAGGACCATTTGCACAAACATCAACATTAACATAGGCCACAGTACGTTCCATAAGCTTTACCATGAAGTCCTCTGTGAATTCTCTGGACCCCAATAGCCCATATTCCTCAGCTCCCCAACTGGCAAATACCATTGTCCGTCTTGGTCTCCAACCTTCATTCTGCATCTTCTCTCCTAAAATTCTGGTAACTTCAAGAAACTGTGATCCTCCTGAGAGTGCATCAACAGAACCATATCCCCAAGCATCTCTATGGTTCCCAAACATGACATATCTGTCTGGTTCCACTTCCCCTCTGATCACTCCAAGGACATTTGAATTGCTTGTTGATTTTAGCTCATTAAATGTCTGTATTTTCAGATTACAGTTAGTTCCACATGAAGGTTTGAATGACCCACCAATGGTATAATCCACTTCAGCATCATTTATTCCACCAACCCAATCTACAGGTGGCTTCTTTCCAGTCATGTGTCTCAGTATATTTATTGCATCATCATAACCAATTGGCTGGGCTGGAATTGAGGGAAGATCCAGCTCAGTCTCTGGAAGACGGAAGGCCTTATCCAAGCTGGGCCAGTTTGGTGTTTGAGGATCTCCATCCAGTGGTTTGATGGTACCTCTTTGAATGCCATCTCCTGGTAGAAAGATTCCACCAGGGTATACCAGTTCAGGTCCTTCCCCTGCAACATCTTCTGGATCTGAGAAGATGATCAATGCAGTGCAACCTGCATCCTGGGCATTCCATACCTTGTTTCCTCTGAAAATCTTGCCATACCTGGCCAAACATATCATGTTGTTAACATCTGTATAATAGTCCATGTTAGAATCATCAGCTAAGAGTGCAAAGTCCTCCACCCGGCCATAGTTGACATACACCACATCTCCTTCTGCTGATCCATGTGGTGCATAAGCCAGAAATGCATCCACAAAGTTAGAATCAAGGTTAGGTATGTCTTCTCTCACTGTGCTGGTAAAGAGTGGCTCCTGTTGATCATCATTTGACAATGTTATGGTGTTTGGGTGTTCTGGATCCGGATAGGATAGTAACAAGTTGTAAGTATTGACAATGACTTCATCTAATCCTTGGTCAGTCCAAACATCCTTGTGATACTGTACTAGCCACTCATCTCGCTCTAGTCCTGCCACATGTGGTTCCTCCGACATGATCCTCAAGTGTTCCCTAATATTGTCTCCTTTGACTTTGGCAAGATCATCAGCCAGGTCAAACTGTTCCAAGTTGTTGTGCAAGTATTTGTTCATTAGAGTTAGCTTCTGCTGTCCATCTTCAGAGATGTTCTTGATTGTTGTTGTAGTTGTGTCTCCTGGATTACCAAACCACCCAGCACAAAAGAATGCTACACCAGCTACAAGAAAAGCCACTGTAGACCACAATATTATTTGGTGGGCTTCTTTCATGGTTCCTGCATTCTAAGAGATCAGTTTTAAATGTAATTGATTTTATTATATTCCTGCCCAGCTAAAGTTAATATGCCTATAGTTTTTACTATATTATGCAGTCTTTTAGTGCCTAAACTGCAATGAATTTAATGCATATTTTGACCTCAACTTTTGCATTGCGAGCTCAGCATTTTTACAGCAGCATTGCAAGGTTTCTTAATCATATATTTTAATTGCATTTGCATTGTAATTTTCTATACATTTTACATGCAATGATAGTTTTTTTCATCTGTTGAATACAGGGCGAGTCCTTGTTAGACAAAGCAAGAAAAACGTAGAAATGGTACGATAAAGTATTTAAAGGTACATCAGGTGACAATATATTTAAAATTGCATTAGATTACTCCCATACACTGTACGTGCACTATGTAATTTCAAACGCACATGCCCATTATTTGCTGTATATTTATGTGTTTGCGCATGCCCATATCGTATTCTGTTAGAGTTTTGGATTAAAGAAAAATATTTTTCTTGTTTAATCCAAGGTTAGGGTACTATAACAACATAAATGAGAGTCCCGTCTGATTTAACATGAGATTGTACGTTCTTTGTTGATACTGTAAGATAAAATTTTATTGCCACCTTGCACAATTAAAGTTATTGTTATTATATTCCCAACGTTAATGTGCTCATTGACCAAATACATGCAGTTCCCTTAGATAGTCTGAGGCCGACTTGATCACAATCATCAAATCTGACACATGCATTTGAAGCTGCCTGATGATCTCATCAGCGTCCTCCTCAGTCTCAGCAGTCTCAATTCCATGCAGAAGATCTGAAATACCTGGAAATGAACCCCCACCATAAGAGTTGAACAGAGATGGACTGATAATGGCATGTCTGAACGATGGTCTGTCTGGGAGACCTTCTGTGAGAAGGAAAACACGCTCCAACTTTGATGCCTGGTCATTTAACATTCTTGCCAGCATTGGCTCTGCCTGCACTCTAGAGGATTCTAGCATGGTCTCCCATTCATCTGAGGCAAATTTGAAAACATCAATCTGTTCCAGTACTGAGTCAATATCAACTCCATATCCACGAAGATCTTCCAGGATGCCATCACTATCCAGTATGTCCATGGACATTTGCATAAGGCTATGGTACTCTGTTGGCTTGAAATTTAAAACAAGAGAGTCAGAAAACTGTCGACCAAGGGTGAGAGCAAGTTGGGAGCATGTTTCATGCACATGAAAGCCTGGATCAATGGTAGTGTTAATATATTGGAATGTTTCATAGCCAGTGTGATAGGCAGGATAAGAGTTTCCTGCCAGAGAAGTATACAGCTTTCTATCCACTTCAAATCCAATGTTAATTGACGGAATTCCTAAGTAGAAAATGAAGGAAGTATGATCACTATTGGCCCCGGGAATTTTAACTATTGGCTCAGATCCATCATTCCATTCTTTCCAAGATTCATAGTAGCTACGAGAACTGTCAAAGGGATCTGGAACAGCTTTAGTTGCATCCATCATCTCGTGCATAATCATTGGTGAAGCATCTGCATATAAAATAGGACCACTGGAGCAGATGTCAACATTAATATAGGCAACAGTACGTTCCATTAGCTTAACCATGAAGTCCTCTGTGAATTCTCTGGACCCCAATAGTCCATATTCCTCAGCTCCCCAACTAGCAAATACCATTGTCCGTCTTGGTCTCCAACCTTCATTCTGCATCTTCTCTCCTAAAATCCTGGTAACTTCAAGAAACTGTGATCCTCCTGAGAGTGCATCAACAGAACCATATCCCCAAGCATCTCTATGATTCCCAAACATGACATATCTGTCTGGTTCCACTTCCCCTCTGATTACTCCAAGGACATTTGAATTGTTGGTTGATTTTAGCTCATTAAAAGTATGTATTTTCAGATTGCAGTTGGTTCCACATGAAGGTTTGAATGACCCACCAATGGTATAATCCACTTCAGCATCATTTATTCCACCAACCCAATCTACAGGTGGCTTCTTTCCAGTCATGTGTCTCAGTATATTTATTGCATCATCATAACCAATTGGCTGGGCTGGAATTGAGGGAAGATCCAGCTCAGTCTCTGGAAGACGGAAGGCCTTATCCAAGCTGGGCCAGTTTGGTGTTTGAGGATCTCCATCCAGTGGTTTGATGGTCCCTCTTTGAATGCCATCTCCTGGTAGAAAGATTCCACCAGGGTAGACCAGTTCAGGTCCTTCCCCTGCAACATCTTCTGGATCTGAGAAGATGATCAATGCAGTGCAACCTGCATCCTGGGCATTCCAGACCTTGTTTCCTCTGAAAATCTTGCCATACCTGGCCAAACATATCATGTTGTTAACATCTGTATAATAGTCCATGTTAGAATCATCAGCTAAGAGTGCAAAGTCCTCCACCCGACCATAGTTGACATACACCACATCTCCTTCTGCTGATCCATGTGGTGCATAAGCCAGAAATGCATCCACAAAGTTAGAATCAAGGTTAGGTATGTCTTCTCTCACTGTGCTGGTAAAGAGTGGCTCCTGTTGATCATCATTTGACAATGTTATGGTGTTTGGGTGTTCTGGATCTGGATAGGATAGTAACAAGTTGTAAGTATTGACAATGACTTCATCTAATCCTTGGTCAGTCCAAACATCCTTGTGATACTGTACTAGCCACTCATCTCGCTCTAGTCCTGCCACATGTGGTTCCTCTGACATGATCCTCAAGTGTTCCCTAATATTGTCTCCTTTGACTTTGGCAAGATCATCAGCAAGGTCAAACTCTTCCAAGTTGTTGTGCAAGTATTTGTTCATGAGAGTTAGCTTCTGCTGTCCATCTTCAGAGATGTTCTTGATTGTTGTTGTAGTTGTGTCTCCTGGGTTACCAAACCACCCAGCACAGAAGAATGCTACTCCAGCTACAAGAAAGGCCACCGTAGACCATAATATTATTTGGTGGGCTTCCTTCATATTCCTCTCTTTTCAATAAATTATTTAGCTCTAATAATGTGTAACAATCTTTTTTTTCTTGTTTTAAGCCAGATATATACCCAGATTAAATTTACAATTGCTATACATGAACACAGGTGACTGAATCGGAATAATATTATTTTTGCAGTAAATATCTTAGAAATGTAATGCCCTTTAACTGAAGTTCTATGATAATAGCACTTAAAAAGCCTTTGTTGACTACTTACAACTTACTTAATTTTTTTAAAGTTGGTACCTTTGCATCTCTTGGTGTTAACGCCATTTTATTGCCCATACTAAAAGGTCTTCTATAACTATTGTTATGAATGCCATAAATAGCTTTGCATTAATCTCCCAATTCTTTATCAACAGTCCTGCTTGAACACAAGTGTACTTGTAAAAATATTATAATAATTCCAATAACTGTATCTCTGTTCCGTTTTAAAATTCGTAATTATACAATAAACCTCCTCATTCGATTGACAACTGCAATTGCAGTCATATTTAACGCTTGTCTTATGTACACATATCTGAAAAGATTGCTAATAAAGCTTTGAAGGCTTCTTTAAACACGTATCAAACATGCATTTATTTTTATGAGCTCTTTGATAAAACTTTCACTGCTCTTTGATAATTGTGGGAAAATTGGGGAGTGATTTTCAAGGATTCCGTTTTGGACGGAAAAATGCCCACACGTGAGATCAAAAAATTGGACCCCGATGCTGTTTGGGTTTGCTGCGAAAATTAGAGACTTGTGTTTATATTTAGGGATGGGAGGATTTTTATGTTTCATCATCAATACTTTACCTTACAATATTTGGAGGACATTGTCCTTTTATGTATTCAACTCAGTATCTCTATGATTATGTGCATGTCAGTAGTAGTAACATGATTGTGTGCTTATATGGAAAAGTAACTCTTCCTTTCCCTAAAGCTTGATCCTCAAACATTCCGTGTTTAGTGTCGACAGATGGGGTTTATTTTACCGGTGGTCAAAATTGGTATTATTTGACCTTCTTCTTCCAACTGCAAATCATTTTTCAGCAAGGGGTTTCCGTCAGATTTCTTGACACATACTTTTCGTTTTTGCCCAAAAGAACGAGCGCATGGGCATAAACAAAATTCTTACGTTAAATATATTTGCAACCAGAATATATTTCATGTCTTATTGAATTAGTGTTGTTTGTGTACTTAAATTATAAATGCCACATAATGCACCTGCACATAATAGTACGTACGTATAGTATATAAATCGGATACTTTTAAGCAATGTTTTATTGTCTAGCATATTTTTTATTGCAACAACATGTGCAGATGTACTTCCTGCTTATTATATAATCCAAGATATGTCTATTTTATACATGTTGCAAATTCCAGACTTTTTACATACATAAAACAACTACCTCTTATAAATAATAACAATGTCAGGATTACTTCCTTTATTATACACTATTTGCAAGGCATTTCTTCATTACAAACAATGAAAAAGTTTTATCTAATTGACACAATTAAACTCACAATATTGACAATATTAATAACATAAAATAGCAGTTCAGTTAACACACATTTCCTGAAAATATACAAGAATTACTATGCAAATGTAATCTTTTTGACATTACTGACTAAAAAAGAATGAAATAGTAACGATGTAATAATTGGCTGTTGCACGTAATGCCACAAATATAAAAGGAGGGGCCTGGAGGGTGACATTAATACGGTGTCGTTGTAGATTTAAATATCCTTTTGCAATATCTTGACTTTACAAGGATATAATGACATTGTACAGGAGTGGACACGCCCATGTCTTTATTAAAACTTCTGCACAGCTAGATATTTTCAATGTTATCATTTATCATTTAAAATGTTATGTAAGCATAGTTTACGTGAATTGAATGTCACTTTAAACATATATTAAATGTTATATTTCTGCTCAAAGAATATATACCCGGAAGAAACTCAAGCCTCATTTTATTTCTTCTTCATTTGATTCCGATAAAGGAATTTTACCTCCGTGTCAAATCGATTGATCTCGTCAGGACGGGACTGTACAATTGTACATCGGTGGAGGCGATTTAGAAACGAGCGCAGCTGGACGAGACTTGATATTGTCTGATTTAACACTGAATTGTATGAAACTTAATATTGATGATAATAAGAAGCTAAAATGGACATTAATATAATCATAAAAATATATTACCATGAGTGTAAACCAATGTCAATATATGAATATTTATCTCCAGAGCTCAAATTTAAGCTGTTTAAGGAAGTTGGACACCCTCGAAAGTGGGCCCTCCTCAAAAATATACATAAAATGAAGCTGCAGGTTCATGAGATGTCCCGCCCACAACTTCGTTTGTCAGCTTTATTATGCGTTTTTAGCCGCTCATTTGCCAACATTGGTGTTTTATGCCTTAAAATATATCTCCCTCCCGATTGAATACGTTGGTTTTAACACCCATTCCGTATGCAATATTTGCATGCACAAGGACACAATTTGTGCCTTCTCCTTCCATTTGTATAAAAAGGCGCTTTCTGGCGAGTGTGATAATAATGATAAAGGACGAGGAGGAGGCTTTTATACACAACTGGGATCTATGATTTCCGTGTGGGCAATCTTTATTCTCAACTGTCCGAGGGCATGTTTTTTAACATATTAGTCAAGCATTTCTAAACACAAGTTATTTAAGTTACATACAACAAAAAGACGATTTTAACATAAGTTAGTTAAGTTACAACCATTAAGACGATTTTAAATCTTTTTGAACATGATTCTTCAGTTTTATTTGTTTTAAGTTAAATGTTGCCTGGTCTTTTATAATGTTGGACTGTTGAATATATCCTTCAATTACATTTCACACTGACTGCGAGACGAATCCACGATATAGTAGTTCACATTTGTTTAAAACCTTCATGTGACGAACACATGTGTGTGCATACCGTTCAGATTTGCAATGCGAAATTAAGGCTTATCTGTGTCGTTGCCAAAATGGAAAATTACGTCAAAGAGAAGCGTTTGAATGCGAATAGTAGCAATCATAATGGCGTTATGCCCATCTAGGCACAGTGGGTCAGAATTTGTATTTTATATGATGACATTAACTAATATATAACTTTTATTTTACATAGCACAACATCACAAGTGAAAACTATTGATGTACTATTTTCATACAGTGCACAAATCCACTGTGCATTATTATACATGAATGGCGTCACCTATTGTTATTATGTATTGTATTGTTATTTGTCTTTGGATGCCACCCGGGTGCAAAATCATCTGCGTGCCCTTTTCTTATTATATTACAATGAAAGACAAGCAAAATGGGGCCCGCCCAGAAGCTGGACTTATGATGGTTATGGTTGATTTTATCTAACAATGTATTAGCAATACGAGGCAACCTAATATTCACAAGAACTTTAAGACGTTTCATTTAGCCAGTAGCAATATTACTCCCCTCTTTTTTATTCCTAGACCTGTAAAAATCAGGCCACTGCCCGTCAAACGCATTTTTTTATTAATCCTTCATGAAATTGAGGTGTGTGCGCACATTTTTGTGGCGCCCAGAGGCGTTGCTTTATAATCAGTCTTCACAGCACCACGCTCAATTCTCCAGACAATAGAAGGGTAACGGTTACGATTATTAATAATGCTATTGAGTGATTACCATGACCGCTCGAGAGGGATAAAACTGCAGTAACGTGACCTGCAGACAATGGTAACAGTTATTGCAACTATTGAATTAATCCGAGACAAAAATGCACTAACTTTACCTAGACAAAAATGTTGCATATACATTACGTTCAGATCGTTTTAAAATTCAATCAACTTTGTTTACAAAGAGTGACCACTTCCAGATGATGATGATAAACTTTCATCTCGGCAAGGTCATATTTTGGCGCTGTTGGGATTTTTGGCACAAAAACCTATTTATGCCTTCCAATCATTAAGCTCTTTTTTCCTCCTTTCCTTACCCAATTATTAAAAATAGAGCCGCGGGCAGAGCATTAATATATATTTTAGAGACCCCGCCTCAATGTTGAGAAAAAAAGACCAAAACCAACAGAAGGAGTTTTTTCGGGGGAAAATAATAATAAACACCCAATCTGGCGGCGAAGGAAAAATGTGGTGATTTCCGTAACCTTGGTAAAGAAAAGGCATTTTTATTATGTGCTAAAATGCATTTTTGAAGCCTCAAAGTCAATTAACAGCCGCCGGACAATATTCTTAATTATCTGTAATTGCTCAAATAGCTGACATTCCCGACATCTAATGCATTTAAACTGCTCATACTTTTTAGTCATATACGCATAATTATTGCGTACATGGGACGCAATTTCAAATATTAATCCCTTCCTTGCACGCACTCACTGTTTGCTTAGCCAAGAAAATAGGCTAGAAAACAAGTGCCAGAAACGATTATTTTCCCAAAAAGGAGTCTGCAAAAAATGCTTTAAAAATTAGGCGTGATGTTTTTCAGGGTCAGATTTGTTCGTTTTTTACGAGACCACACAGAGTGAAGAGATAAGAAAAAGCCCACACGACAAAAGCATTCCTTTTACAAGGGACAAATAACAACAACAGGTGCCTTATAAACAATTTCATCCCTTTTCCATCACGTAATAAGCCTGATGTGTCTTCTGCAATGCATTTTATTTGCCCGGTTCTCCAATGGACTTTCGGAGAAGACGCCTACGCAATTTTGGGGGAATCGTACTCTACTGTAAGTCGCAGGGTGTCAAAAGTTACTTAACTTACGTGCAAAAAGGATCAACATCCTGCATTCATCTATTCTGCCTATTTAACTATCCTCGAATAAAGTGACAATATATAATATTTAATACGTCGGCTTAAAAAATGCCAAATTATTGTAAATAGTTTTACTGTGTCACATACTTCATCATTTTGTGTAACAAGAACCCAATATCTACTCAAAAGTAGATATTTAATTTTTTTAGCATCAAATAGTAACTTTAAACACCTATTAAGGCTACATTGGGAGCTCGTCAGCTGAGCAGCTCCACAAAAATGCGTATCGGCTGCTGCTGCTGCTGACGCCGCTACAGTTTTGGGAGGGTTTTAAAGAGAGTGTGTGGGCGTTCCACAGAGCTATAAAACGACCATAAAAGCGGTATAGGTCAATGGTCTTGTTGCCATTGTATAATAACATTTCTTGACCATGTGCCCACTTATTATTGCACAGATGCTGCCGATATACATTGACCAAGGATTTATATGTACATGGGTTTAATAAGGAAAATATCATCATTAATTTCATGCGATGCTTAAACCCTGGTCAGGGGTAATTGCAGTTAGGAACAGGTTTCGGGTATAATATTCTAATGACGTATATGGAAATAGAGGAGGGAACAGTTAAGAACCTGTGCTGCGACAACAGTCCAAAAACAAGTTCTTAAGCCGAGTGCAAAAAGGTAACATTTGCAATTGTAGTTTTGTGTGTGGGAATCAAAGGTAGAACTGGTCAAAGAAGATCATTGATGTAACATCATTGGGTAGGATCAGGTCCAGATGTTCTATTGTCTCTCTAATTCAAATCAGGGATGCCAGTTTATTCTAAATTAATGGTGTAATATCTCAATGCCGAATTCTGACATGTCATTTGTCCTAAGTTATGCCGAATATGACAATATATTTGACAAAATTATTAAGGAATCATCTGGCAGCCCTATAATTGCATTTTCGCATCCAACTTTTATCTGAATATTATTTTCCCCCTCCCTCCCTTTCAACGAGGTTTACCCAAGCTCCAGCAATGGGTTGTGAACTGAAGAGGGCAATTTTCTCTTTTGAATGCCTCGGGACTTTGTGTGTGTGAACAACGCGGATGAGATAAAGATGAGAAAACGAGTTTTCAATAGTTTCCATGGGAAACTAAATTTTTCAATGACTTGTTAACCGTACGAATACGCTTGTAATTAGACTGTTTAAATCTTTCCGCGCAAATTCAGATGTAGAGGGAGCTTGGGTCCTGGTGGTCCCTTCTATGTAATACTTCACATAAATAATTATTCAGACATATGACATTTGCTTCAAACTAAGACCAACACGCATTTTTCATACTATACATAAATGGAAGTAAAAATAATGTACTCTGTATCCATGGTATTAAAGTTATAAAATGACCCTGTATATAACCAACTGCGGTTCAAAAAGACATTATTTGATGACATTTCGACAACAAATCCTACCCCTGTTTCAGGTTGGCTGCAAAAACGACAGGACCATTAGTCCAGAGAAATTTAAAGAATTTTACTCCTAGGTTTTACATACATATTTGCTTAAGTACGATTCTAGATAAAACTCTATTATTGCCCAACAATGAATGAATTAAGTCATATATTACAACAAATAACATGCTAATTTGAGTTAAATATATGCTCTTAGGGCAATAAATTGCCAAATCATTATCCCTGCGCATTTTCTTCTTCAATCTTGTCTTGTTTGAAGGAAAGCTCGGTTTTTTAAAAATTATTTCCGTCTTCAGTTATATTATATAGTTATTTACATAGCAAAGGATGTGCAGCCGCTCAAAATTGTTTTAAGGGCCGGACCGAGACACCAATTTGAAAGCTGAGAGAGGAAGGAAAGGGAGGAGAATGGCTCAGTTTTTCGTAGAAGGTAAAGAAAATAGTCCATATTTCGAGGGATTTATCTCCTGAAATAGGTAATATATTTGTATGCATCCTTTATTGTATTGGGTTTAAAATGATAATGAAAAATATTAAAGGCACTTTTATCTGCTAAAGTGCGTTCCATAGCCCACTGGAAGCATCCCATTTTTGGTCTCAGGTTGCCCAGCTGAGGCTTTCTTAGACCACCAGAGCCGTTGCGCCCTCTGAAGTCTTGCTATATGGCGGGAAGATTTAAACAGTCTAATTGCATGCATACACGATCCTTTCTCGCTCATTAGTCCGTCAAAGCGAGGTCCTAATCAGTCCCAAATAGACGCATTCTTACTTCCATTTGCATACCAACTTTGGCATGAAGTTATATAGAAATGACCTCGCTTCGGATCTTTTGTGGTATCTTTGTTTTCTGAATACGGAATATGGTTAACGTTGCCAGAAGTTCTGGTATTAGGGATGCTACTGTAACGTGATCTAATTGATTGTTAGGCCCTGTTTAAATGCTAATTAGCCCTGTTTTACCGCTAATTGTCAGCCCTTTGGAGCCGACTTCCAAATCAAATGATAGGAAATCATTTTTCTCGAGTTTCACTTTTTAAAACTGACTTCTCTTTTGGAAATTTGAGAGCCCGACTGTTACAGTAATTGGAAGTTTCGGAAGCATGATTGGGTTGAATATATTTGGCAAACGAAGTACAAAGCAAAATACGTTCATTATTAAGGCGTATTGGGTATTTAAAAGACTACTTAAAATACGGCACTTTTTATATGAAATGTGATTGGCATTGTCTGTAATTTAACTTGCAAACCGTATTATTATAATTTATATCCATATTAAATTACTTTATTAACGCTTTAATGACTCAATCCACGTGCTCTACATCACTAAACTTTCGACTCTTTCATCCTCATTTTCCCCGACACAACTTGCCCTTCTGACCCCCATTCTCAGCAGAGTAAAAGTTCCCTGTTTTGTCATCATTTCCAAAGATCCCAGACGCTCCTCCAAGGAGGCTCCGAGAAGACTCCTCCTCGGATCCATTTTGAGCCCTCTTCTCATGATTGAGTCGTTTTCACATCGGGGCGAAAATTGCAGAGCAAGAGACTCTCGAACACCGCCGTCGTGTAGGATCATTATTGTTATACCGGCTATTATTGCACTCGAAGGAGGAGGAAATGTGGGGCTCAATTTCGGTTTTAAGTGTAAAAGTGGAGGTGGAGTGCAATGCCCTCATTTTGGAGGACGAATGAGACACCTATGCGGATGTATGTCTTACCTTATGCTTTAATGGGGATATTATTGCAGTTGGTCGATATATTTTAAGGCACTACACTTTCAACTGTCACAAGCATATGTCTTAACTAGGCAATTTATGTAGCATTCACTTAAGCACAATTTTAGGCACTTTTTCGGATTTATACAAAGCACAGGCCACAGGAATTAGTCACAATCAGACACTCAAAAAACGGAACAAAAACGTTTATTTCCACAAAAACGCATTTAAAGTCACCTCCGTACTCAGACTGGCTTCGACCGATCGACTGACGACTCTCGTATTATATTATGGGCTACACACAAGTAGGAAGAGAAAAATTCCTTATAGGTGGCGCGCCGCCCAAGCGCATCTTGTACACATAGGTAGATGGTAAGGACGCATATGATATTTCATAGAGGGTCAATATTGAAACAGTAGTTTCACCGGTGTTTACATTGCAATATGCATATTTTATGTGTGTATATTGTACCTAAAATTCCCGCTGTCTACATGCCATCTGACAGCTTGTATCCCGCTTAGGACGATGATAATAATGCGTCTGACTTTGAAATCAGACAGGACCTTGCATCTCACTTTACCAAAGACTTTTGATGCTAAACATGGGTTTATTTCAATATTTCAGATACATTCTACAATCCCGTTAGATGCAAGGTTAAGTAGTAGTTAGAAGACGTGCCTTTGCATAACACTTATAATTTCCCGTATCGATGCTTAAGAAAACAAACTTGGGGCAATATCACGACGATATCTTCTATTCGCGTTTTGAAAAGAAGCTGAATAATAATATTTCGCGTTGTATATCCCGATGAAGAACTTTATATTCGTCTTTTTTTCAAGGTGGATTCCGTGGAAAATGCCTTTTTCGGACAGAGCAGAATGAGGATTTTATTCGAGTTGGGAATATGAGGAGGAAGTATTTAAGGATGGGTAATGTTTATGGCGAGCTTGTTAGCGCGATCCATATGGAGCCATAATTAAGGACTCTTTTATTTCCTAATGCCAACCAACGAGGGTATGAATATTAATGTTCAAAATAATAACAAAAAAGACAGTGCAATTAAGAAATTATTTTGGTTTAATGCAACTAGTATCTACTTTTCATTGCTTTAATGCATGTTTATGTATTCCAAACCGAACCTATCCCACAGATTTCTCCTTAAGAATCTTCTTCTCCTTTTCCATTTTCAGGCCCGTTTTAGCTCCCAATAGTAGTAATCATAATTCTGGACCTCATTTGTCCAATCCATCTTCATGAGTGAAAACGAAGAGAAGTTTTCAGGGAAAGAAACAGGAAGAAAAGAAATTGTTGTCTCCAAGATTCTAAATTTTTTATAATATTTGACCGACTAAAACATTCAAATTTAAATGAAAATTGAACAAGTATATTAAAGCCCCTTTACATTACTTAATTTGCCATCTGTTCACGTTTTTCCAAAATGTATTATATGAATTTATATAAGTTACTACGTAGCACGTTTCACTTAAATTCTTATGTACGAGTAGGTAAATTCACCATTACATTTCAACCCATCCATGCATTGTTTACCCCAACTACATATGCATCGAAAAGTCTTCTCTTTTCCTAATATTTTGACCTACACTGGTGTTTTCTCTTCTTCTTCTCCTCTTGGCACGGTCACAAAGAAGCTCCTTCGTCGTTATTATGTTGACCACCAGGGAAGGGAGGAAAAAAGAACCACCTGCATGCTAATCCTATGGAAGGGAAACCAAACACTACAGGAAGATTTCTAAGAAGACAACTGGGGTTTATGAAAAATTTAAAAGTCTTTTTTCCCCGGATGAATGGCGAGTTTAAGAAACCCAACTTGAATATAAAGAAAAAGAAAATTGTCCAGTGTTCTTATGATAACAATAAAGGCCTAAGGTTGATCATTCTGGAATATAATATTTAGGAAAACAAACCTTTACTAAAAGCTATTGGATAGGTTGACCATTATTTGAGTGTTAAAGAAACCTAACCACTTCATTTGCAGCCATATCCCCTTTTCAAGTGTCTTGCTGAGCTGCTGGCAATCCTTATAATCGCCTCTGTGCTATAGACGCAATGACGAATTAAAGACTCCTCATCTTTTCATGTTTGGAATGCCGCTATAGACAGATTGATGTCTCTTAAACATGGCCAACAGGGCATTTAATTACATTTGCATTACGTATAGGCATTATATCTTGGAAAGGCAATGTTGCTTTTGCTCAATTTGTGATAAGTGATAATTACACAAATATGTAATCTGTACATGCTCTGGGATAAAATCAGTTTTCTTAAAAGTAATCAAGTAATTCCCTCTTGCACTTAGCACACTCCTCGGAGCATCCCGTTGCTTTGACAGCTTGGAGGCATTTCTGCGCAGAGAGCTGCTCACTTAACTTTCACCTTCTTTTGAGTGGCATGCATAAGTTACTCCAGGCAACAACTCTTGTTAACCATCATTATTACAATATCAAGACACGCTGGTGGTATTTATAGACCTGCAGGCAGTTACAGAATGCAAAACATGCCCTTAAACATGGTTATTATATGCACATATAGGTAGTAAAAAGCTCTCCAGACAACAATGTAAAAAAGAAGAAATGCCTTTATATGACCATAGCTGCATAGTGCTGAGTAGGTCGCAGCCTGGTCAGGCCATGTTGTAAAGCCATTGTGAAGCCACAATATATCAGGAGAGAGAAATCTCTGCTCAGATCAAGGGGTTAAGCATGGTGTTTCACATAGTCAAAGAAGAGCCTGCTTTGCATACAATGTGGATTAAAAGGAGGATCTCGCTGTGGTTTAATGTTTCAATTATATCAGAGGAGGAGTGGGCGAATGTATGGAAGAAATTGAGCTTGAAGATAGTTTCACGTTTCTAAATATGCATGAATGAGTAAGAGTACAGACTAGGAACTTATGCAAGGGACAAGTGTAAAACTGATGATTTTAAAATGCCAAAATAAAGTACAAACATAGACATGACATTACCAGGAAATTAGAAAAAATACAACTGTTATGTGTCGGTAGTTCTCATAGCACATAAGTATACATGCACTTTTCATGGTTGTATAAATACAGTATAAGGGTATCTACTTGTATAAATATGTGTTTAATCCAAAATTTTGTCCGTTTTTATTAAATAGTTGACATGAAAAAAATCTGATATAATATACTTTTCATGTGTCTTTAATTGAACTCTGTAATTCAACATCTAGAACCTGCTAGACTAGGGTCCTGCATATATAGAGACATTGTGCTAGACTAGTAACTTTATTGAATATCAAATTCCATTATCTATTGAGATTCTAAATTTTACTTTTTTCCTAGTATTTTCAACCTCTCGCTCTCATATTCAACCTCACAGTGGTCCTACCTGACTTTAATCTCCGTATACAACTGCACAATGGTATCCCTCCGCATGACCTCCAGAATCTGCTCCCTCTCCTCCGAATCCAACGTCCTCAACTCCACCTCCAAGTTCGGAGGCGGCAGCTTCGGAGGCGCGGCTCCTCCTCCCGCGCCCCGCCCAGACGCCGCAGTCGCCAGGGATGCCACCCACTCTGACGGTATCAGATCACTTATACTGAACGAGGAGGAGTCTTTCTTGGCTTCCTTGGAGGAGGAGGTCTCCTTGAAGCTGACCCGCCTGTTCCTGGAGGATCGTGTTGAGTCTGATCTCCGGAGACATGACGGGGACGTTGATGACGTCATGGAGTCCGTTCTGGTGAGGGAGGGCGCCGGGGAGGAGGTCAGGGAGATGGAGGAGAAGTCAGAGGAAGAGTAATTGCTGCCCGGGTCCGGTTTGGGGCTAAAATAATATATGTATAATATCCTCAAAGTA
Organism: Tisbe holothuriae; assembly: GCA_900659605.1. Lineage (NCBI taxonomy): Eukaryota > Metazoa > Arthropoda > Copepoda > Harpacticoida > Tisbidae > Tisbe > Tisbe holothuriae. The sequence goes on along the minus strand of LR139628.1, from coordinate 1,198 downwards.
GTACTTGCATTCATTGCCAGTGACAAATGAAGACTTACATTAATAGTGTCTATAATTAATTATAAGGCTAACTAACGTACATGCCTTTAATACTTAAGAACGTAATTTACATAAGTAGAGATAGAATATACGTAACTCACTCTTGAGCTCCCCTCATCTGCTGATCCCGATCCATCACCCCCTTGATCGCCTTCTGCTCCTCCTTGCTCAGCCCCACCATGAGCTGAGTGAGGTCCTCCATGTTAGGCACAGGCGGCAGCAACTCAGCTGACCCACCACTCCACACTGACATTGCACTGCACAATACTAGTCATTACTCATTAACATGCAGCCTGGTATGTGTATGTTGGCAATTACGTACTTTTTCAACATTAGTTACAACTTATTCTTCCGGAACAATCACAAAATTCAGGAACGGAATGCCGATGCATTAAATTATGTATTAATTACAGCAATGCTAATTACTTTTTAATGTACTTCTTGTTTATTATTGACACATTTTGACCTGTTGCTTGAAACGACGGCCACAACTAAAAGTTGTTGTCTTCACTGTGTATTCAATTGGCTTTCTTTAACTGCAATTAACTTTTGTTATTGCTTCGGAAATCACTTTTACACACACACTTCTAAAATGTGTGCGTGCCGAAAGTCTGTTATTGTAGAAAGGCAGCACGCCGCGTGTAAGCATATATCGAGTGTCTCAATTAGAAGGACTTTTCGATATGTAGATCCGCTCTATGTTTCACCTTTTTCTGATTAAGAGCCGCATATAAATATAGCTTAAGCTCACCACAGGACAATATATCAAACTAGCACTGCACTGAGCATTAGTAAAAATGATAATTCTTATTAGTTTATGGCCTTGCCTTTGTGGCATTATCTGTATTATGCACATTACAGTTTACACTACTAGTATTTTCTCCTTCCTTTGCAGTATGAAATAGGGCCGCAAATTAAATTTATGGCCACATTCAAATTCCAATAGTTCCACTATAAGAACTTATAAAAACAGAATGAACACCTCTCAATGAGCTCAACACTTCATAGCCATCCAGATTATTACATAAATATAATAAGACTATTAAACGTAAAATCCCCTGGCAACCCTAGTATATACTAATGTCAATGTCGGTTGTACGCGCACACTTCGTTCGAGGCCATCCAAGGCTTCTGAATATATGTGTCCCTGAAAAAATGT
>LR139627.1:0-28739 GCA_900659605.1 Tisbe holothuriae | reverse complement strand
TTTCTCGACCTCGTCGATGCCTTTGAAGACGACGTCCTTGTGGCCGTGCCGTTCGCCTCGAGGAGCTTTGGAGACATAGCCGGGACGAGTATGAGCAATGACACTTCCCTGCTCATGGCTGGATATGGCCTAGTCTTTTTCTTTGTCATGCTCTCGGTACGAAATAGAGCTATAAATATTAAATAGTAGTAAAATCATTATAATAAACATATTTAATGCAGCTGGGCCGCTTCAATCACATCCAACAACGAGCTGGGCTCTCAATGATTGGAATCATATCCGTGGTTTTTGGAATCTCCTCATCGTACGGAGTGTGCCTTATCTGTGGCCTTATGTTCACCACTATGCACTCAATTCTGCCCTTCATGTTGCTCGGCATTGGGATTGACGATATGTTTGTCATTGTACAGAGTTTGGATAACCTGGACGTAAGTTTACAAGGAACTTCAGGAATTAACGTAGCATGAAACATATTACTTAGGGAGAAGAGCGAGCAAAAGCCTTGACGGAGCGGTTTGGACTGACAATGCGCCATGCTGGAGTGGCAATTACTATCACATCCGTGACTGATTTGATGGCATTCGGCATCGGAGCCTCCACAGTGCTCCCATCTCTGGCATCGTTCTGCGCGTACGCTGCTGTTGGAATCCTCTTTGTCTTCTTCTACATGGTCACTTTCTTCTTGGCTATATTCTCATTGGATCAGAGGAGACAGGAAGACCAACGGTAAGATTTTATATCTTTATAACTGCTGAGTATAATGTTCTGTATATCTTGTTTAGTGATGGTTGCATCTGCTGCTGGAAAGTCAAATCCTTCACCCCTAATGAATGCAGCCAGATGTCCTTGATGGAGGTCATCTTTGGCAAGATCGGCACCTGGCTCACCATGCTCCCCGTCAAGATCGTCGTCCTCGTCATGACCGGGGCCATCGTCAGCTGCTCCATCTGGGGCGTGACCCAAATCGACGCCGACTTCAAGATTGAGTGGTTCATCCAGGAGGGAACGTATCTCAGGACATACTTTGAGCTCAACACAGAGTACTTTCCATTGGCTGGGCTGGAGGGAAAGGTCTACGTCTCGGATTTGGATGACTTTCCAGGGCAGATGGGGAACGTTAAGAAACTTGCGGAGAAAATGAAAGCAATGACGGTAATTTATTGACCTATTTGGTGACATACGAAGTAACTTAATACATTCATATTCAGGATACTCTTGACCCCAATAGTGGCAGTGAAGCATTCCATGTCAATTTCACAAATTATGTACAAGAAATCCATAGCAAGGACATTGCTGAAGAGGTGCTTTCGGAGGATGATTTCTACACATATCTCCAGAGCTTTCTAACCGGTCCTGGCAATGTGTATCAGAGGTATTTGCTCTTCAAGGAGGACTTTGACAAGACTGCAACAAAGGCTCCACTGCTAAAGACAATCTATATTGACTACACGCATGTCAAGTAAGCTCTATTTAGTATCTAATGTATGTTATATGGAGTAAATATTAACTCTTGATTCTAGGTATGAATCTGCCATGGATACCATCACAGGCATGAATGCAATTACCGATATGGCCAAAGCTGCTAATAAAGACTTGTTTGGTGGCAAAGGATTTGTTTTTGCCTTCTCAAATAACTACTCCAACTATGTTACTATGGACATTATCACATCAGAACTGGTATGAGCCACATTTAATCCTTAATACTGTTACTAAATAAGTATTTGTCTTTTAGATTCGGAATATTCTCCTTGCTCTGCTCTGTGTGTTCATTGCAACGCTCATCCTCATCGCCGATTTCCTTACATCTACTATTGTGGTGTTCAATGTTCTCATGACTTTAGCTGATGTTGGTGGTTTCATGTACTTTTGGTATGTCACATAACTGTCTTAATATCATCATTTATTGAGGGCTTCATTTTCAGGGGTTTGACTATTGACACATCTGCAGCAATCCTCCTCACCATTGCCATGGGTCTTGCAGTCGACTACTCAGCTCATATAGCTCATTATTTCATGACTGTACATGGTAAAGTTATAAAATAAGTTGGTGTGATTCATTATGCATTAATACTCTACTCAGGTACTCGCAATGAGCGCGTCCAGATGACCATGACCAAGATGGGTCCAGCGGTGTTCAATGGTGGATTCTCAACATTCTTGGCATTTGCGCTGCTAATGACATCAGAGTCACACGTGTTTCTCACTTTCTTCAAGATATTCTTCTTGGTAAATTTCTTAACTTTCCATTCATTACATAAAATAGTCTTAATTATAAACTGCGTAGGTTGTGGCATTCGGTCTGTATCACGGTCTGTTTGTGATGCCTGTAGTGCTGAGTCTGATTGGGCCCCGGCCAGCTGTGGACGCTCACGACCGAGATGGGGATGGTGTAGATGATGATACTGGGACACCAGTAGAACCAATCGCTGCCACGGCAAAGGTGGGGCCTCAACCAGGTCCGCCAACACCAGCGTGGAGTGATGAAAACGATAAATAGAATGTGACGGTGCGCTAAAAACGTGGTGTTGTAACGTGCAAGAAATTCCTGCTGAAAACTAGAGAAAGAACGTGACAAGTACAACTAGTTGAATATAGAGTATTTAATAATGTAATTCATTGACCAATGCTAAGTTATACTGTATTAATAAACTATTTGTAGTTTATATTATTGCGCTTACGGATTTTTCGCTAGAACAGATGCATTTTTCGTTAGGGACGGGACATTGAGCGGAAAGTATCTTTCCGCATTGCATCGGGTCGCCGCCTCAACAAAGCAGAAAATGCGGGAGCTAATTTCACGGTCAGATAAGGGAGATGAGCGCTTCAAAGAAACGTTAATACAAGATATCGAAAGCAAAGTGGCAAAGAATATTGCGAGTAATTAAAATAACTCCATTAAAATCCTACTCTGGACCTTCTTGGTGATGATTTTTGAAATTCGCCAACTGACTTAAATATACTGTCAAGTAAAGTGGCGCTAGGAAGGAGTAGTTTAAAACATTCATGGCATACTGTTATTGTTTCAATATGTTTTAGATATAATTTCCTCGACGCCACTTTTGGATGAAGGAAGGAATATGCTTCAATAACGCATAGTGCAAAAATGCACATTCCAAAATTTGATAGTGCAATAAAGCACTTCTCTAATAAGCAACAAAGTGCAATAACGCACAGTGCAATAAAACTTATTCCAATAAAAAAATTGTAAGTAGTTAGTACAAATTTCGCTCATTTAAGGCCAACATTTAGTCCATATTATGCACATTATGAACTTAGTCCTTGGTGTTCAAATAACTATCAATAGTGAACCAGAGAAAAAAGTTGCATCTTACAAATGTATAGTGAAGTGTGTAAACTAAACTAGGAAGAGCAAGGGGTGGACTAAGGGAATAAACTAGGCAGCTACATTGGAATTAACAAGTTGAAAAATCACATTGACAGTGTTCATGAGAGTTGTATATTAGCCGCATTAGACTATGAAAAATGCAAACAAGAGTATTATTACAAATAAGCATTACACAGGCATATTATTATTATTATTATTATTATCCATTTTATTCTCTCTTTGGCATGGTTATTATCAGATGCATATGGACATGACTAGATTAATATTTCTGCATTGAAGAAACAAAATACAGATACACATGTCAAGAGTGGCGTTTACAGCAATATGCTATAGTTAGTAGCCTTCAGTTTTCTTCTCCATTGAATTACGCCGGTCGAAAAACCCAGGGAAGGGAAACGCGGCAACCGCCAGGCAAGATGGTAACCAACGGGTCGTCAGAGGTGGATCTCGGGGAGCTGTCAGGAGGGCCTAGAGCGCTGCAGGTGAGCGCTTTGCAAGACGCAGAACCACTTTCTTGGCCTTGCTTCTGGTATTGACATCACGCAGCCCAGCTGCGTTAATGATGGCAGGGGCCAACCGTTCGAAGGAGTCATTGCCTTGTCTCGGGGGAACATCCAGCATCCTGGTCAATGCCGACCTGGTGTTTGTAGCTTGGCTGTGACGTATGAAGACAGAGCTACTTTTGTAGTACTCATTGCCAGAGGTCTCTGGCTGGAGTCTGCACCATGCCTCCAGGCCCACCGACTTTACAGCAATCTGGTTGACAGAAAGTAGCTTGCAATCCTCTAGCATCTTTTTTGTTGGGATGCGGTCACGTAGTCGTTTGCCACAGAGCACACGCACAAGCTTGTTCTGTTGAAGTTGTAATCGGTGCATACCACCGTCCACAGGCTCCTCTTCTGACAGAACTGGGCGGGCCCAGGCGGGCATAGCATGGGCAAGGGACCCACCAAAAAGCCCTGAGGCCAGCTGCCTCAGGAATCGCCCCCTGGGCACAAACTGACTCAGCCTCCTGACCATTCCCACACGGCCGGCAAGCACGCCGGCAAGGCTGGCAATGTGTTGACTGTAGCTGTTCCGCCGGTCCAGCTTACAGCCCAGTACTTTCAGGGTCTCGTTGGGCACAATGGGCATGCCACCAACATTGACCGGTGGGCAGTCAGTGGCAGGCGTGGAGCCTATGTAGAGGGCCTGCGTCTTGCTTGGGCTTGGCGCAAGTCCCTTGGAGGCACAGTAGGCGAGGAATTGCGCAGCAGCTTCTTCGGCAGTGTTTCTGGCCTCAATTAGGGTATCACCGACACACATCAGGCATGCATCATCAGCATACATTAGTGTTTCTGCAGCACTGCGGAGAGCATCAGGCATGTCGGCAATGGCCACAATGAAAAGGATGGGTCCCAGTAACGATCCCTGGGGGACGCCGAATGGCACATCCCACCATGTTGAGACGGCACTGCCCCACTTGACTCGCTGCCTCCGGCCAGTCATGTAGCTGCGAAACCAGTTGATGGCCTCATCGGCAAAGTTGAGGGTGGTGAGGGCTGCCACCACTGTCTCTACAGTGATGGTGTCGAAGGCGCTTGAGAGGTCCATGGACAGGACCACCACAGCTTTCCCTTTAGGGGTTGCCCTGGCATCACGGATGGACAGGTGCAGGGCTGCAAGTGCTGATGAGCACCCACGTTGCTCACGAAACCCATGCTGCTCAGGTGGGAGCAGAGCAAAAGCCTCAAGATGTGCACGAATCTGTTCCTCTGCAGCTCCCTCCAATATCTTGGAGCAAGCCACGAGGAGGGAAATGGGCCTGTAGGACATGGGGTCAGCGATGGGTTTCCCTGGCTTAGGGACAGGGATAACCTCTGCTGACTTGAAGCTCTCTGGGAAAGCACACGATTCAAAGCTGCAGTTTATGAGGTGTGCCAGATGCTGTGCTAGGGCTGAGGCACCAAGCTTGAACACCGAGATGGGGACCCGATCAGTGCCCACAGCACGTGTGTTGTTGAGCTTTCGTACAATGCGCACCACATCATCTTTATCAACCCTGTTGAATGCAAACTGCGGCACATCTGTGCGCCGTTCCTTTGGTTTACATTGGGGTCCTGCAGGAATGTTGGCTCGTATCTTTTTGATCTTTGTAGAGAAGTGCTCTGCCATGATATTTGCAGCAGCCTCCTCCGTAGCAGCCCCGTCCAGGGATGGGAGTGGGCTTCTTCTGTTGACACCCATGGCATCTTTAGCCACGCGGAACACATCCTTCCCCTCCTGCAGCTCAGAGAGGTAAGTAGCAATGGTGTCCCGCTTCACTAGTCTGCAAACTTTGTTGCGCAGCTTCTTGTACTTAGCATCAGCACCGCGATGCTTAGTGCGGCGGCTGCGGGCCAGGTCTCTCTCATCCATAGCCGCAAGTGTTTCAGGTGCAAGCTTTAAGCGCTCACTTCCTTCTTTCACTTTGAAGGACTTCAATGGTGCAGCCACATCTAGGGCAGCATCAATATAGGTCATCATGCTACTGAGGACAGCATCCACAGAATCATCCTCAGCACACTCAGGCGGTTCCAGCTCAAGCAGGGCCTGCATCAAGGCCTGCTGTGACATGCGTGCATATGACCGTGCCGTCACATTGATAAGCCTAGTCTTCTTTTTCTTCTTATGCCTCCCGCCATCCACGGGGACGCAAGCAAGCACTGGGCGGTGGTCTGAGAGAGCATCTGGCAACACAGAGATCTTGGACTCCGCATGTAGATTGGCAGCTACATAAATGTGGTCAATAACAGACGGGGAGGCCATCTGGGCTCCTGAAGGAAAGCGAGTGGGACCTGTTTCAAGCCAAGTCATGCCGGCTGCCCCGGTTGCAACGGTCAGGTCCTGGTACAGTCTTGTACTGGTGTCCCTCAGTGCACAGATGTTCATGTCTCCAAGGAGGATCAGCGGCAGCTTCGTGTTCTCTGCTGCTCTCTCCAGGTACTCTGTCATTTTTGACATAGCATTGGCCTCACTCACAGCGCCTCTCCAGGAGCGGTACCACGCAATGGTAAGGAACCCTGCAGCAATAGCCACAACACAGTTAATGTCTTCAGGGGCTTTTAACTCATCTGGCACTGACTCAAGTTTTAGGTCATTTTGGACCGCAATCACACATCGTCTTTTGTCCTTTTTCAGGTAGGTGTCCACATCACTACACAGCAGCTTGTAGCCAGCAATGAATGGCTCATCACCATCCTCTACCTCTGCCTCAGTAATAGCGGCAATGTCAACACACTCCCGTTCCAGCACATGCTGCACTTGAGTGCTGCACGTGCCATTGAGGCCACCGTGGCCACAGTTGAGCGTCACAAAGTTGAGGAACCCAGGCCTGGGGTCTCTCAGGACGCTTTTATTGGCAATATCTAGTGACTGCCGTGGCCCGCTCCGCGCCCGCGGTGGCCCCGGCCACGTCCGCGACCTCGACCTCTGCCGCGCGGCTGATTCCAGAGGGATTGTAGCTGCTGTTGGAGATCCTGCTGCTCCTGGCGCTGATCTATGATCTTCACAATGGCGTCGATGATTGGTTGATGCTCTGGGGCTACCACAATCATCTGCTGCTGCTGCCGTAGTTGCTGTAACTGTTGTGGCGCTGCGAAGGCGGCGCCGCTGGCGCTGCCGTTGTTGCCGAAGCCCCCGTTTTGGCCGCTGCCGCTGCCGAGGGAGACGGCATTGCTGCCGCTTGAAGGGGGCCAGGCCTTCGGCCCTCCTGAGTTTCCCGCCTTGTTGTTGCCACCAGCCTTAGCAGCCTTCTTTTTCTTCTTTTGCTGTTGTTCGGCAAGGCGCTTGTTCTGCTCTTTCTTCTCCGCCACAGCTGCAGCAAGCCGCTGGCCATCTGCAGAGTGGTCAAGCTTGCAGCCGAGAATTGGCAGGGGAGCACACTCTGCCCTGTCGCAGACTCTGAGACGGACATGGAGGTCACTGCAGTGCTCCCTGCCTCTGGCCCTAGCCTCCGGCGTGGCCGCATATCCCTCACAGTTGAGGCGGGCGCACAGCGGTGGGTGTTTCCTTGCACACTTGCCCACCTGCTGGCACTGGGGGTAGCCAGCGTGCAAATCTTTGCACACTTTCTCCTCCTCTGGCTTTTCCTGGTTTTCCGGAAGTTTTCAGGGAGTTTTCCTGCTGTTTTCCTCCAAATCGTCCTGGTGTAGGAGCGGCCTTAGGAAGGGGTTTTTCAAAAGTTTTCAGTCACAGAACCTCTTCCTTTTTTCTTACGCTGTTGCCTCTTTCGAGGCATACTGCAGAACCACAAGGGCCGTTCAACAACGTAGTTGTCTGACTTTGAGCCAGTACAACAGTGAGACTTCACAGTTGACTCTGCAGTTTCTTTTAGGTCATGCACGTTTCAGCTGTAGGCCTGGAAGCATTTTGCAAACTAGGACCAACTATACATCAAGAGCAGTAACTGTTAGCTTTTTTGCTGGTGCTGGAAATCAGTTCACAGTCATGCCCAAGTCGTATTATTGAGCATTGAACCTTCTCTACTCATCCTTAGAGTCAATAAGCAAAGAACAGACTTATTAGAGATGCCGCCCTTCCTCTTGGATATTTCAATGGTTCTATGAATATATCCAAGTACTTACCCCACAAAACTATAAGGAAAAAAGCAAACTCATTAATAATAGCTCTAAACTTTATAAATTATATTTCTTACGTCTCCTGCAGTGACAGTTTCACGTTTTGCACGTTTGAGCTGGAAGTGGGAAATGAACTGATTACAAGTAATTACAAATTTTTTTATTTCACATGAAGCTACAGTATGACAACAGGTAGAAATTTACTTCAAAAATAAAAATAAACACTCAGTCTGTATGTATTAAGTTCAATTCAAAGCTCAATATTGGAGTAGACTGGTCAACCTTTTTTCATTAGCCATCCAAGAAGGTCATCTAAATTTTTAGATGTCTCTAGTGGTCCAGCTAGTCCTGGAACCCGAGTCTACAACACTCAGCATGCAGCACTCAGCTGAGCCATTTAGAGCGAAGACTTTCTTGGTAAACTTGGCTATAGACTCAGCTCCAGGACTAGCGCAATCTAGCGGGACATTGTGTTAAAACATAGATATTACATTCTTTATTTCACGGTAATAAATATATGAACATTAATTGCTTACCCCTTTCAGCGCTCTCTCTTTTTCCTTGAGGGCTTCCAGAAAGGCATCAATCTCCAAACCATTATCACCGAAAGGGGAACCCTGAAATGTTAGAGGATAGCATTATTCATTATCTTTTAAATACTGTTATGTAATGTCACCTGATTCGTTGGTTTAGCTTTGTCTGTATCTAGTTGCTTAGAGGCAGAATCCTTACTGGCAAACTAGAAGAGAAGCATATGATGAATAATTATTATCTAGTTCATATGGAATTGACAAAATAATATAACTTTAGATGTATTTGACTTTTATATATTGACACTGACAGTCACGTGTGATATACAGTTCATAGAATTAGTATAAGTTAGTCTTGTTTTACTTTACCAAACTTTATTCACCTTCTTTTTGAGACCATTAAATTTAATTTTCTTCATTTTCTTCATTGCTTCCTTTAGTGTGCGGACTTTGCCTTCCTTGGATGAGTGTTTGCTGACAACCAGGGGCTTGGAAAGAACAATCTAAATGAACAGAACAGTATTATAATAAGGAATACCTCAGCTGCTCATCATATTTAAGGACAATCCTTGATTATGCTTACAATTATCATTACTTGTTATTGTTGTAAATAAAGCATTTCTTGTTGCTAAAAGTATTTTAACTCTTTTACATCCAAAGCCACCATGTTTTCGTTAACTAACCTCCCCTTCTTTATAATGGTAAGTATTACCTTTTCAGTTGGCTTCCATTTGATCACCTTGGGCACTTCTTTTGGCGCATTGATAGGCTTGCTAACAAAGGTTGCGCCTAAAAAGGTCTAGCAAACAAATATATATTAATAGAAAAAAAATAGTTTAACCGAAAATTTAACTAGCATCAAAGCAGATTTTTTAAAGATTCACTAAACAAAAGTTACCTTTGTTTTCTTCTTCTGTGAGAGAAGGTTAACTTTGGAAACTCCCTTGAATGAAGCCTAAAAATGTACGAGTATACTATGTTTACAAAACAGTTACTCTACAAAATATAAATTGTAGTACTCACCTTATTAAGACTTCCAGCTGCATTCATCGGATATTTCATCTGGAGTATGGGAAATATGCAAATATATGGTGTATATATAAACGTTTAGTTTTACCTTCATGCTATTAAATAGATCCTTCTTTCTCTGGGTGAAGCTGGGCAAAAAGAAAGGCTTCCCAGTCTCACTTTTCGAAGCCTAAAATGAAATATACGAGTAACTTACGTACATTGTTCTGCACGTACACTGTTATGATGTAAGCAGCTAAGCAATAATAATTATTATTATTATCATATTCTACTAGATATCTAATGTTTCTAAAAATATAGCTCAATATTTAGTCCACAAAGATATTTAATACATTCAAAACATAACAAATAACACAATCAACATCTGTATGGATATAGGATAATTTGCCACTTGAACTTGAACCCCTCCCTCACCTTTGAGACAAATTTATTCCCTGATGGATTTGTCTGCAGTTTGACCTTTAGAGAGAACTAAGTTTGTCCATAAAAATTAAAAACAGGTCTATAAAGGATACCTTGTCAAGCTTGATCTTAAGCGGTGGCTTTTGTTTGGAAGATGCCTAAAAACAGAAAGGAGAATGTATTTTTGTCATGAAATTAGCAAACTAAATGCATTACTTTTGAGACAAATGTAGTTTGAGTAGTGGTTTCCAATAAATTAATCTGAAAAATATTTAGGATACAAACATCTACAATATAACTAAGCATGTGCGGTTTTTGAAATACAAACCGAGGTCGGTTTTCGGTTTTCGGTTTGTGAAAATGTCGGTTCGGTTTTCGGTTTTCGGTTTCCGGTTTTCGGTTTTTCTGTGTAGTAAACGTTTTTGTACTAAGTTGTGTGTGGCCTTTAAAAGTACCTTTGTCAGCCTTGACCTTGTTGGTATCAAAACAATTAATTTTATCTAACTTTCTTAACTAAATTTTTGCCACTAGATATATAACAAGGTATCTTCCACTAGATAGTATGAAAAGATATACCATTTTACTACATAATCTGCTCAAGGTCCTATACTTTAAAAACCGACATGTCATGTCAAAAACCGACTTTTTGCAAACCGACGGCGGTTTCGGTTTCGGTTTTTAAATAAACCGACTTTCGGTTTTCGGTTTTCGGTTTTTGCACGTCCTTACTTGTACACATACTTAATACCAGCAACACGCTTTGACCTTTCATAAGGGATCTGTAGCTGTAGCAATATCCTTTTCAAAGCCATGTTGAATATACAGTGTAAAATGGAGCACAAAGCAATATGCTGATAAAGCTGTGACTCAAATCCAAAATAGGTAAAAATTGCAGTTTCTCTGACAACCATTATTTGCACAAAAACGTCAGGAAATGATGATCTTGAAACAAAGGAAAATGGAGCTGTCACATTAAGCTAAAAATGACAGAGGAATAACCCCATTTCTTTTTCTACAGCAGATAATAGTCTTAGACATTATGAAGATGGTACGAGTACCTAATGGAAAATATGTATCAATTACACCTTGGGTCATAAATTTGATCTCGTATTGGTGTCATTATCGGAGATATTATATCATAGTCAGGGATAACATAAAATAATATCAGCAGCTTTGATAATTATGTCCATGTTGAAGATATGTTCTGTATTAATGGCAGCCCTGATAAACTTGCTATCTCTCGTATACGCCAACGACGCAAATAGAGCAGCATTGAATGCAGAGCGGAAGATATGCACTCAGTCGTAAATGCATACACTTCTTCGAGTTTCTACCTTAGCCTTATGCATACACGTGTATAATAAATGTGCCTACAAAGCCCGTTTTGGAAGTAAATCTTCCATGACAATAAGCAAAGCATTGTTTTATATGTGCATATGATGATGTGTGATTGTCATTTGGCTCAAGGCTGAGCAAAGACGCAGAACAATGACACATTTCTAATGCTTTAATGCCTATTCACTGACGAAGGACATTAGGGATGCCATTTGGCATACTTGAATTGAGATAAACTGCCTTAATTTGGTTCGTTGTCGTCCCTGACTTTTGTTTGGCAGGACTTCCACTTGACCGCGTTTACTGCAGCATCACTTACTTATGCATTGAGGCAACAATTATGCACTGGATAATGCCATATATAGGACAAAAAGAATAGAAATTCTTCCAGCGTAATTATAATAACTTGCAGTGTTTATTTTCATTTGTCCCATAATCACTTGTTTCTCCGGTCGGTAGATAGAGCCCTTGGGGATAGTAATTAGCCATCTGTAATCTGAGCCTTGCTAGAGGCCTTCATTGCACTTAGCACGATCAGAAGTAATAATATCATTTTATCCAGATTGCAAAGAATAACAGCATAGAGCTCCAATGACCTTGAGTAGTTGCTTTATAGATCAGTGGACAATATCAGGTATTTACACTGTTGTGAATTACCTAGGTGAGCTTTTATACTACCTTCCTAGCTAATAATACATTTCCAGCAGAAGAGACTGAAGAATTAAGATCGCCCAAGGCTGTTTGAAGACTAATTGTTCTTCTTCTGCCGCTTCCAACAGTTCCCACATAATTTGTAGTTGGGTTGGAAATTACACGGGAATTTCTTCTCTCTTTATTCCCCAGTGAAGGTTGGAATTTGGACTTAATTATGATGGAGAGAACGGTGCTGCTTTCCGATAGATTATTAAGAAAGCGTTTACGATAAATCCGTTGTATAATTACCAACTGCACTGCGGTAGTTTTACCTTTTTCTCGCCTATTATTTCCATTTGCCCCCAGTCGATTTCCTGCAGTATTAATTTTCCATTATCCGTATTAAGTGTTTTTCGGGGACTGCATGTTCACAATGTTTTTACATTTCGTCCGGATGCATTTTTTAGAAATCGGTCCCCAGGGTCTGTCAAATATTCTTCCTACTATCCTTTCCCTGGGCAGCAGTTAGCTGCAACTCCTATTGTGGCTTTTAAGAAAGCACATTTCCGTTTTTTGTGAATGAATTTCAAGCATTTTATTCGTATGTTTCTCCAAATCCCTGTCCCATTTTTGCTGCAATAAAAATACCCTTACCTCAGTCTCAATGACGTTCTTCCTTTGTTTGCCATGTGAAAAAGAGACTCACTTGGAAAGGAGAATAAAGGCAAATTTATGCATGGAAATGGGAGAGGAGTTAGCTAAAGATGCAAAAAAAACGTGTTAAAAGACATTGGCGTTTGGGTGCCTTAAACTGTCTAGCATGTTTATACTAATACAGGACGACGCAACGTGTAATCGTTTCAAAGTTATTCATACCGTAGCAAATCAATAAGGGTTTAAAACTTTAAATGCAGGATTTGGACTTCGAGTCAGTCTGATCAGTTTCTTCTTCGTGTGTAAAAGACAATTCCACGGAGTTCTCATTTTCACCAGTCAGCTTTTTTTTCTCTTCCTTCAATCTGGAAGGACGGGTAATAATACAGCTAGTCATTTTTTGTGTCCCAAAGAAGAGACAGAATGTCACCGAGAAAAGCCTTTACTAGGTATTAAGACCTTAGCTTCCCTGAGTAATACAACTATACATAACTATTGGATATAAACTTTAAATGTCTTGCTAAAGTGAGACATTTTAAGTTTTAGATAATCTTAGAAAAGGGAACGTGTTATCGAAGCTACGAGTAAATATTAGCCACAAAAACTGTAAAAACTTTAAAATATACTCGTATAACTTTGAAAGAGAGTAGCATCAATAAAGCTAACGAAAGCTGCAATGAATATTGGTAACTCTGTTATACTCTTTGCCTATAATTTCCTTGTTGCGGCAATACAATAGTCAGTACCAATAACAGTAATATTTCCAAGTCTCGACCTATCTGACAAAATATGCCCGTTTAGACCACTTTCATAGCCAACTGATTTATCTACATGCATGGAATTATTAGAAGTGCCACTTGATTGAAGCAAGAGATGCTGACATGGCTGAATATAATATGGGATTATATTGGACTGATCCATTATTTGGTTTATGGATTAGTAACCACTCAGGAAAATGATCTTCTTATAGCTTCACTCATCATGATTTGAATGCTGGATTAATTCATAAAGCGATTAATTATTACTGCTGACTATTCATCCTCAAATCCACTAATCTCATAATTAAATGTTTTACAAGATGACCTTACACGACTAAGCCTGCCGGAAATGTCAACCAAAGCAACTTTTCTAAGTGGCTACTGTTGCTAATACGACATACTTCCCGCCAAAACAAATACTCCTTCATTTGCTCCCGCTAGATCACGACAAGTCAGGAGAGAGGCAAGGTTGCCATTTTTAGATTCCGCAAGAGCACAAAACGGAAATTTCCTGCTTTCAAAATAGCAATCTTGCCTCTCTCCTGACACTATCGACATCTAGCGGTTTAAAATGACTTGATTGATTTTGGCGGGAAGATAACCTTATACCCATCTGTGGGTCATATCCAATGTTTCTATGTTTGTAATTATATTGTTATATTGTTCCATATTATATAATGGAATGCTGTATTTTCAAATAGTGCAAGTTTCGAATTATTAAAGTGAGTATATAATTATTCGTTGAATGCATTGCCAACAAAAGCATCTTTCTTTCCGCATTAGCATCCTCCCTATTGGTATTCCGGAAAGCTGCGTACGAAAAACGAATTAGCAACAATGGGTTTTAGGGGGAAAGAAAGGTGTTAAGACTTGTTGGCCCCGAATGAGGGTGTGACCCAAATTGGAGGCTCATTTCAGAGGCTCAGATGTATTTTCTCTGGAGGTAAAAGAGACTTCTCTTTATGCAATCATATAGGCAAAATTAGGCCTTGACTTGATTTAACAACCTTTAAAATAGGTGATATGGTCTCATAAAAATATGGTCTCTTAAATGCCATATTAATGTTTAAACCTGAAGTATATTTTCAATGCACATTGCCTGTAAATTACAGACAACATGTAATATTTAGGAAAAACAGTAAGATTACCATTGATTGATCAAAGAACTTTTCTCTTTCTCTCTTTATTTTTCCTTTGCCTTTTAGCCCATCATCAGGCTTTGATAGGAGAAGCAAAAGCACTTAAGCCCAGTGAACCTGGCATTTGGCCTTTGAACACAAAAATATTGAAGAAGAAGGAAGAAAACAGTGTATAAGGTCCCTTTTGACAGTCTAGCTTTATTTTCTCAACCTGCAGCAACCTCTAGGTGACATTTTTAGTTTGCCAACAGATAAAATAGGAAAACCAATATTGTGGTGTATTGTTAAGATGTGTATTCAGGGTTAATAATGTGTATAATAAGGTTCTAAAACCTTTTCCCTTTCACTGTTTTGCACAACCGGTAATAAATACAATATTTATCTTCTTTTCTACGTTTCGTGTCTGGTGGTAAAAAAGGTCCCTAGAAAACCATTGGAAGTGGAGCAAAGGGAAGTGCATTATTTTCTCTCTTTCTGGTCTCCTTTCTAATTTTATTGTCCACAATAAAGCACACTTTTCACCAGACTTTTTTGCCAAGAACAACAACAACAACAACTGTGGACTGTTGTTTTGTATCTATTCCAATCCAGTTTTTTTTACTACATCATTGTGTCTTTAATCCTTTATAGACCGATTACCCTTCGTTCGTGGGCTAAAATTTAAAATATTTCACGCCATCTTATTGGTCTACAGTTTGTTTGCTATGTCACATGACTTTGTTCTGATTGGTCCATGGCTTTGTTTTCATTGGCAACATCCAATCAGATGCCGCGAAAATATTTCAAATTTGAGCGCGGGAATGAAATGTAATAGGTCTATTAGTTTTAATACTATAAAGAGCTTGAAATAAACATTTGAGAGAGTTTAACCTCTTATGATCATTGTGTAGTGTCAGTACAGACATTAAACCATACTTAAAAAGATTTTGTTGGCTCTTTCAAATAGTTACAATTTTGGCTAGAGAGAACTCTTATCATTTGGACAGCTGATATTTATAGGATAAATAACTGTCTCGAACTGCTCATTGGACTGTGCTCCATTGAATGCTTTTTAAAGTATTTATTTTTTAAAGTTACCTTGACAGATTATGCGAGAAAGATACAATGGTAATTTTTGGTAATTTATTATATTTATGTCAAAATATGGTATTTTTACTTTTACTTTTTCATTGTTGTATATAACTAGTTAGGAAGTCTTACTTTACAACATCACTTACCTGTGAATAGCAGCCAGAACATGTCCGGCCCTGTTGCAAAGACCTTGATCCAGGAACCGAGGCAAGTTCCCAAGCTGCCAAGTAGGACAGACAGTCGAAGACCCTGAAATCAGCAATGGATTAATTGAAATAAAGGAGACAATTAAATAAACACAATTCGGCTGTCCAAATGATAAGAGTTCTCTGGCCAAAAATTGTAACTCTTCAGAAGAGCAAACAAAGACTTTTAACGTATGTTTTATGCTCTGTACTGATACTATAAAAGTACATAAGATGTAAAGGACTCTTTTGAATGCATATTTCAAGCTCTTTATAGATTAGGACAAACAGAGTTGGCACATTTGGCTTTTCATCCTTTGCACAGCCAAATTGTATTGTTAATAATCTACGTCATTTCCTAATGTGATTAAAATTGTGTTTCCTCTGAAAGTCATCCCATTAATAACTGCAACTGCAGTTGAAGTGGAAAATGACCAAATGGGTCAAAGGCAATGTCACGAAAATGAAAGTTGCTGAAATGTTGCTCAATTCCTAAATAGAGAATTGTTTGACCACGGACAAAATTAGAGACTGTTAATATATTATCTTTAGTTATAACTGTTATCCTTTAGGAGTCTCCCAGACTGGCATTTTTCATGTCTTTTTTTGCTGTTTCTGCCGTCTTTTTTTCTCATTTCTGCCAAGCTTTTTTTGGGACTTAGAATAATTTTCTCTTTTGCACTCACTCACCAGCTAGCACAGGCAAGAGAAATATTCTAAGTCCCAAAAAATGCTCGGCAGAAATGAGAAAAAAAGACGGGAAAAATGCCTGTCTGGGAGGCTCCTAATGTATGATGAATACTTACTTACTTCAAGAAATATTCCTTTTTATACAGTAGCATTTCATCTCGTAGGGGTTTGTAGCATTAAGGAAAAAAATGAAATTGTCAAACAAATGCTGGTTAGGTTCTGTATTGTCGGTAATTTTCCCCAGGACCTTGCAAATAAAGAAAAATAAATCAATAATTGTTGGTCAAAATGTTTGCAAATGTGAATTGAACCGTTTGAAATTGTAAATGTGGATTTACATATATGTTTTGCTTTTAGTATAGGACACACAATCATTCCACTTAATCTATTGATACAACATCATGATTAAAACTAAAAAGAAAGCAATGAAAAATACAATCTCTCTGTTTTGTGCCACCTTTACTGCTAGATGGTGCTGTAGGTTATGAGTTCCTAGTAATGAAAGACATTTACTGGATATGAGGACTAGCAGCGCCATCTACTGGTTAAGGTGGCGCAAAACAAAGATAATATGTTTCCCATAATGATTGTCCAAATATCATAGCTTATTCAAATTAATTTTGACGTTATAACCTAACTATGGAATGTGCAACAATTGGAAAAGTTATTAAATATATATTTTATATTTATCGTCTATTTATTGTTTATTTAAGGACTTGTGCATGTGACTAAATCCCAGTCTGCCATATACAGATATGGACGACCAGAACGTCCTGAACCAATCTTTAATGTCTCAGATCTTGTTATCCATCCAGGATTCTGTGTATTATACTCCAATATTTTCTGATCATCATTAGATGACACACTAGTTCCAATCACCAGGAATGTGTCTTTGTATTGTATATTTGGAGCATATATAAGTTTGTATGGCAGAGTTGGACCAGTTCTCCATTTGAGGGTGGATAGGTTTAGGATTTCAGAGGAGGTACTGCTTCCTCCAGCTACAACAAACTCCAGGTCTCCATTAGAATTGGGACCAGCAATACCGCATGACAGACCAACCCTACAATAATGTACAGTGTAGATTACAGTCTTAAATTAAATTCTTATATCTCAAAATTACCTTGTAGTAGACATGGATGCAAGGAAACTCCACTGACCAATTGTGCTGTCATACATTTTGATAGTTGTATCAGATCCATGTGCCAGTATCATATGTGTGTTATTGATTGCCTGAGCACATCCATAAGTGAAATAGGAACCCAAAGACGGTCCAGTGACAAATCTTTGAGCTGACTCGTCAAAGTATTCAGTAGATCCAGCTGAGCCGTGTCCAGCTGTAGGAAATTTTAATAATAAAGTGGGAGACTTAGATAGTAAGCAACCCCCTTGTGCATTCCCCTGGATAATTATAGTAGTGAACAAGATACTGAGAATAGTTTTCAAAAATGTGTATGTTGTACCATAGATGTCTATGAAGTAACATTACGAATGTTGTACCTCAGAAACTATACAAGGTAGACATTTACAATTTTGTAGATAATCTAAGTAGAGCATTGTCTAAAGATTCTATTAGTAGCGCTATAGCATTTTGCTCTAAAATGCTAGTTAATACAGTATCTGAGAAGTTGGGTTACTCCAGGGCTTCAGTGCTTTATGGTTATACCTAAAATCCATGCCTTTCCTCCCATTTGTGCAAATGAAGGATAATGTCTATGTGTAGTCATTGATGAGAATGATTTCCATGTTCTTGTCAACCTATCCAGCTCCATACACGGCCCTTGGCTAGTAGATGCTCCAGAGCAAATAATCATGTTTCCATTGTTTTCAAATGTGTTGCCATAGTACGAACTTGGAAATGAGCTTGGTATAGCAGGCAAAGTGTTGCATGTTAGGCCAACAGTATCATCTAGTAAGATCACTTCAGTGTCTTGTGCGCTTCCTCCAGCAACAAGTAGGATACCTTGAGTAGACATGATATTAAATTATTCCCATCTTATTCCGCAAAATTATATAACATGTTCTTTATTAGATTTCGAATTTTTGTCTCTCAAGAATATACCAGGAGTTTAGTATAGAATGGTATAAAACAAGGTATATAAGCTTTGGGAGTAGAATCTACCTAAAAATGTCAGTTCTTTTGAAAAATCAATTAAATTGATGAAGTTGTTTAAAATACGGGAAATTATTATAAATATCCAATAATGCTTACTTGGACAAGGTATGCACATAGTTCCATTGCCCGGGCATTCATTACCACCATTCACTGGTGCAGGGTTGACACAACTCCGGATCCTTGAATAGGTTCCTTGTGAACAGTCTACTTGTGGATAATTGACACAGTCAACATTGGTTGACCAGGAAGTCCACGATCCATGGACTAGTTATAAAAATCATTTGTTACAAATAATGTCTTATCAAATGCTAAATCTTGTTTTTTGTCGAGTTACATGATATTGATTATTTTTTAGCTCTACGTTTTGGTGCTTATCTTTTGAAAGTACACAGTCATTTCAAACATGATTAATAGGCAATTAGCCAAAAAGAAAAGAGGACAAAATCTGCCCCTTTTTCTACAGTTGAAACCTACTCTTAACAGTCTAATTAACATTCAAACGGGTATATAACACAGTGTTAATATATGGAAAGATGGCATATGCATTTTCTACCTTCATATCAAGTCTAAAATTAGGTTACATTTCAGCTGTCCAAAAAATGATAAGAAACAAAAGGTGCCAAATGTGTTTTTTTTTCTAAATTCTATAAAGAGCTTGAAATAAGCTTGCAAACGAGTCCTTAACCTCTTATGTACTTTTATAGTATCAATACAATGCATTGGCACATACATTAAAAGTCTTTGATAGCTCTTCTAAAGAGTTTCAATTTTGCCGAGATAACTCTAATCATTTGGAGAGCCCGATTTTACCTACCTCTAGTCTCATTCCCCTCCCCTTGGCAATACAGACCGGCCCACCTTGGCAGAGGATTAGTGCAGAGTCTAGTCCTCACTTCCTCATTGATTCCACATCCTGAACATGCCTCGTAAGCACTCCACTCTCCCCATCCACCATCCACTGAAAAGATATAATATGGTTTTTATTTAAAATATTATGGCTTAAAGCTTAATTAAAGTGTGTTTAACAAATATGTAACTGGGCCGATGTGGACAAAAAGCTATCCTAATCTGGCGCTGAGGGTTAGGGCTCAAATCCTCTCTGTGGTTGTGATGGATATGAGTGCCATGACACAGTCATGTGCAACCAGTGAATGTTAAAGCATAAACAATTGCTGGAACTGGCATTTAGGGTTGGTATGTCTAAATGCCATTGCCATTTACCAGGGACAGAAATGCTTTCTTCCAAACCAGTAACAGTCACAGTATCTTCATTGGCAATTGTTGGTAGTGTATCTTCCCACTGTGCAATTTCACAGACACTCCCATCAAGCTTGAATATATTGCATCCAGACTGTCTCATGCAACGGCTTATACATTCTATTTTACTAGGCTTGGACATTGTTTTGCTTGCCATGATATTGTATTGGGATTCAGGGATTAGGTGTCTCATAATTTTGAAGATTATTGAATGGCTTCCTAAAATTAAGTTTACTTTTAAATGTCAATAATATTAATGTTGGTTAAGCAAAGATGATATAGGATTAAAAAAAGAAGTCTGAAATATGGATGTTTGGTTTTCATATAATCTGGGTTTTCTCTTAATGAATTCAATACTTGCAGATAATGCGACATATTTGAATCTTTTTTATAAAAAGCTTTAAAGCTTTTATATTATACAATGACATTGTACAGTATATTAATGAAACTATTCCTAATAATTACAGGCCTATAATGAACCTATATATACCATTTCCATAAGCACCATGCAACAAAGTGCCGAATATGACCAGGAAACTTATGGGTAATATCGGAGGCTGCATAATGATATGCAAATGCTTGCTAGGTTAAAATCAACTAAAATAGGACTGCTCACTACATTTTTGCTGCCAACACTACTTGTAAAATAATTTAGAAAAAATTTGCACGGACAGAATGTTGGATCAAAGCTATTAGGCCATTATTTTTTTATTATCGGTCAGTCAAGCCGCAGTTCGTGATAACCGCTTGCCACTCCACTTTGTGGATCACCAGTTAAAATCGGTCAGTCAATTTTCTCTTCTTATGTCATTCTACAAGTTTTAGTCATGTCAACTCTTGGAACAGATAGTCTTTATTAATCATACATAGCTTAAATATAATAAATCAAATTAATGTACATTACATGCGACCGTAATCCCAGGTAGCATTTAGGGGTAATTTGTATATTGCGCTATGAATTCTTCTAGGGTGTCAAAGGCCACGATTTTTTCTATATCATGCGACAGGGCTCCCAAAACAATTCTCAGAACATTTCGCAGACGGCAAAATAGAGTTAGTTGCTCTTATTACTGCAATTGATTGTGAATGAACTGTTCTATGATGTCATGAAAACTAGCATAATTTGTAGTGTTATCAAACATCACTTATCAATATTGGCCAAAATATTATGTATGATTTGAAATGGGCGGGACAAAAGTTCTTGTTCATTGATTTTCTGCCAGGCCACACATTCCACGTAAAATATTGTAACAATCCTACATATAACTACAAAAGTAAAATAATTGTGCAGCCAAAATATCATCGATTGTTCAATTTAATGTTATGACACATATTTATTCATGCTGAGTGCTGACATTCCACCCAAATATGGCCAATTTAGTCTAACAAATACATGAATTTTGCAAATTGCAATTTGCTTCCTAATGTATTTCATACTTTGTATATAATGTATAAAATATGGTAAAACAAGAGTGGTTGTTATACATAGTGATGAAAAAATTTGGGATGCAATTGGCATTTTGAATGTCTGTACATTTATCTGCTACTATTACCCATGATTTATCTAATCAATTTAATTAAACATTGACATAAATACTATGAGTTACGTATGCTTAACATTTAGCCATAATAAAAATTGTAAATGTGTTGTTATATATGCGGAATATTCTACTTATTTGGCTACTACTAATGGTTTACAAACCATTTTATTATATTATACTGTATTGTTGTAAGTACTAGTCATTTTAGCAAATAAATACAAGTATTGACACCAGTCCTGACAAGTCGCAAAGATTAATATGTCAGCACAAAACCTCAGTCTGTAAACTGAATGTGGGCTGGTATGCCTGTATTTAGGTACTATTCATCATTACGTTAATAGTATTTAAAAACAAGTCCTATCAGCAGAGGTACAACCATCACAAGGAAGAAGGTTGTTCATGTCACAGTCATCATACATGACACAGTACATGTCAGGCGCATCAAAGGTGTAGAAGTTGCACTGGTGGTTGTCAATGCAGGCTTGCTGGCAAGCATCAATATCAACAGCATCCGTAAAGTCATTAATGGTTCCCTGGCACTCGCCATCAGCTACACAGACACGGGGATCGCAAGTGCTCTCTCCAGAGACACAGTCCTGGCAATGGCGGAACTCATCGCAGCCACTGTTGGCCTCACAGAAACCGTCAAAGGAGTAGTAGGTCCAGTAGGTGCACTCTAGAATTGACATTGGTATTAGAGGTTTAGGAGTAAAATAAGTAACTCCATTGGGAGAAATGGCCCCCTGTCATGCTAGAACATACCGGCAACAGACTGACAGAATGTCAGACACTCATTAGCATCAGCAGCGCTGGAAATACCAACATTGACAGGGTGGACGCACTCATTGGGAAGGAAGCATTGCTCTGGGGGGAGTGTGGGGTCAACGGACCCCATGGTGGTGTCTCCGCCATCCATGGTGGTGTCCATGTTACCCATGGTGGGGGTGTCAGAGGGGGCCATGGTGGTGGTCTGGGCACTATAATGGACATCAAAGTTATGAATATTAAACATTTGATGTTGACTAAGCAAGTATATTATATTATAGTAGTGGGGCATTATAGTGCCAAGTGCATAAACAAATTTGTATGTCAATTTAACTCATACTTAGGGATTGGGCTCCACACTTACTGTGGAGGTGCTTAGGGCCATATTTAGGCACAAAGCAATTGGGAGGGAGCCTTTCTGAACATTTCAGCCATTTATCGGTGGTCCAATTTGCAATACACAGCAACTTCATTGATAAAAAACTAACATTACTACTCATAAGATGACTACTTTGATCGTTCTGAACTTTACTTACGCAATGCCACCAATGCAGAGAGCCAAAATGCAGACAAAGGACTTCATGTTGATTGTTCTGATCTGTAATCACACTGATGCTTATTTTGCGGATTCTCATGCTTTTATATTCCGTCAAAATAAAACATCCTGCTTTACACAAAGTCAATATTGACATCTGATATAATTTGTGACGAAACAAGGTACTTTGCAAAACACTCTATTTGCATTAGGCAATAGGATTTATCTATTAAGATCTGTATTACCTACAGAACTTAATTGCATACTCCATTGCTTGGTAGGCCACACGGAACAAACGTACGTAATTAAACGTAAGTTAATAAGGCCAATTCTTATAATCAATTACATTTGTGGATTTAAAAAATAACTGTGAGTGTGCATGAGCATCCTCTTGTGCATAACGGCCTTGTATGGAATTGGAGCTGGGTCATGTCATATACATGTTTTGCTCATGTGGCATAA
The DNA here is from genome assembly GCA_900659605.1 of Tisbe holothuriae. Taxonomy (NCBI): domain Eukaryota; kingdom Metazoa; phylum Arthropoda; class Copepoda; order Harpacticoida; family Tisbidae; genus Tisbe; species Tisbe holothuriae. The sequence continues at coordinate 5,693 of LR139627.1, read as the reverse complement.
CACATTTTCCCAGATTTGCAAACATATTTTATAACTCAGCTTACTAAGTTTTGTCAATAAAACTTAAAATATCATTGAATACTCATATTTGAACTTGATAATTCACATAAAAGGTCAACTAGATGCAGTAACACAAGTGACATAGTAATCAATTCCAGCTGGATGTCATCTTATGGAAAAACTTCTCAAAGTTTACTTCGCCATTTTTTTTCGAATAAAGCAGTGCCTTTGTTAACTTAAAAAGGCTTTAATATAACACTTTGAAGCTGCAAAAAGTAGTTTACTATTATGGTCTCCGCAATTTGAAGTTTAAAAACATCACTAAAGGTCAAAATATGTGTATACTCCATCAGTTCTGGTCTATAAATGTAGGTCAGTATACAGTATACAGAAAAAAATTAGTGTGTAGCAACATATTATTAGGTACTTAGGGTAGCAAAACATAGACTCTAGCTATGTACAAGAATGACTGTAGCAGAGTGATGGAACTTAAAATTAGACTCAAAAGCAACATGATGCCGGTTTTGTCATTTTTAAACAGGCATAAAATTCACATACATGTAATAGCCATCATAAATGTAACTCCGAAATAGTTTATACAGCTAAAACATATTTTTGTGCAAGGCTCACAACAACTTGGTGCTTACTCACCCCAAAATTAATTCAGTGTATTTAGTGATTTTAATGTGCTTAACAATGTAAATTCTTTCGGTTTTAGTAATGTCATATTTTCATTATTTAGCAGTAATATGTTTAAGAAACCATTTTAATGTTCTTATAAGCATTTATAGTTTACTGTGTTGACAGACAGAAGTAGACTGATGATGAACTGGAATAAGTGAATACTGTTTGATTGGCATGATATCTGTGTATCAGTCTTTTTTATTTCAATATGACACAATCCTACAATAGGATACATTTAAACAGCTGCAAAGCAAGTCCTGTCAGCAGAGGTACAACCCTCACAAGGAACAAGGTTGTTCATATCACAGTCCGCATACATGACACAGTACATGTCAGGCGCATCAAACGTGTAGAAGTTGCACTGGTGGTTGTCAATGCAGGCTTGCTGGCAGGCGTCAATATCAGCAGTATCTTCAAAGTCAACAATGGTTCCCTGGCACTCGCCATCTCCTACACAGACACGGGGGTCACACATGCTCTCTCCTGAGATACAGTCCTGGCAATGGTGGGCAGAGTCACAGGCAGAGAAGGCTCCGCAGAACCCATCCGCAGAGTAGTATGTCCAGTACATGCACTCTATTTTGTCAAGATATTAGCCTACACATATTCCAAACAACATATATTTTGTATTACCTGCTAGAGACTGGCAGTACATAAGACACTCATTAGCCTCTGCCACATTGGTGAAACCAACATTGACGGGATCCTTGCACTCACTGGGGACAAAGCACTGGTACTGGGGAAGGGTGGTGTCAACGGAGCCCATGGTGGTGTCTCCGCCATCCATGGTGGTGTCCATGTCACCCATGGTTGTGGTGTCAGAGGGGGCCATGGTGGTGGTCTGGGCACTGTAAAGCAATGCTAGTATTTAAAGCAAGACTAAAAAGTAACATAATGTGGCATATTGTCATTGCAAGTACAATTGTAATGTCATCAACAGAAAACTACTATAATACTATATTACTCACGCAATGCTGCTGATGCATAGAGCGGCAATAGCAATGAAGGTCTTCATGGTAGAATCTGGAGTGATGAGTTGATACTCTTTGCAGTCGCATATCATCATATTTATATGAGAAAATTGGGAACAAATGGTGTGCGGTTACGTATACAATAAGCAGTTATGTCAGTTATGACTGTGTACTAAAATCTAAAGAAGGTTGTAGGCTTTAAATTCCTAACTTGATGCCCTGACATAACCTTGATTTTTGTGCTCACTAAGTAACTTACGTATATAGTAGTAAGTTTATAAGATAATTTTATTAATCTAGTAATACACCGTAAACTCGGTAAACAGCATCAAACTTGCACAGTCTTTACTCATATACCGCAACATCAGCAAGATTTTGTTTATTTGCCTAAAGAGATACACTCAAAAATCACTTTCATGTCCTGTTACATATGCATTTATTGACATAAGGTCAAGTAACAGTGCAAAGTGCGCTATAACATAGACTGTACTATCCATTGATATTTAATCTACTGCCGCAGGCGGCTGCCGACCTTGCTAGTGTGTACTTTCAAAAAAGGTTCCGAGAATTGTTGTATCTAATTTATTTGATTAGTGCATGAAATGCGTCATTAATGAGTACAATAAGCTCTCCTGCATCGTTGTAGTAAGAAGCAGTGGAGGTATGAAACACAATCTTTGAAATACTTTGAATTAAAGACTTGTGGTTTCTTTAATTGCAAACCGAGGTCGGTTTTCGGTTTTGGTTTGGCATCATCTACACGGGCATGAAAATGAAGAATGAAAACAGAATTATTCCGGAATTATTCTTTTGGCGTGGTCTAAACTGGAATGAAAAGAGAATTATTCCAGAATTATTCTTTCTCAAAGGAAAAAAATCCTTCGCGGAAAAAAAATCAAGTGCTTGTGCAAAGGAGAAATAAATTCTTGCTAAGAATGAAATTCTTGCGGAGGAGAATAATTCCGGAATAATTCTTTTTTCATTCCTCATTTTCATTCCCGTGTAGATGGTGCCTTAAGGATATATTTTTCTTAAACGTGCACGTGTAGGAACACGTGAAATGCAATGATAGGAGGCCGCCGAGATTCGTTGCAGCTAATGTCGTCTTAATGTCCCAATGCGACAGTAGCAATGTGGACAATAGTGCGACTTTAAAGGCGAAATCGGGACAATAAGGTTTTTTCATGGTAGAGATAGGTCGGGCCAAGTCAAGTTGGTCATGAACGCCAGTCCTAGATCATAGTACTGGCGTTCATGACCGACTTGGACCGGATTCTGAATCCGACACATCTCCATTGTCACATTAAAGTCTCACTAATGTCCGAAATGCGACTGATGCGAAATTTTGCAACGAATCTCGGCGGGAGGTCAGACCTGCTACAGTTAAAATGTACTTTGGTATCTATTATACTATTCAATTGTGTATCTTGTACGTATATTTGTTCTATAACATCTGTAAAATGATGATGGTAATGTGCTGCATTTTAGAGTGCCTAATTTAATGTCTTGGAAAGCAGATATTTTACCCCGATTGCGTGTTGGAAAGAGCTATTTTAAGGCATATGAACGTTTCAAATGCTTGGAGGAAATAGAACCATTACCATTTGAGAATTGAGAAAGCCTCCCGTTCTCATTGCATCAAAGCACTGTAATTTGGCAAGATACGTTTTGGCAGAGAAAAATCACGGTTCTATTTCTAAATGCGCGACTGACATTTTAAATGTAATGTAACATATAATAGCTACTTGACACATTGCGAAAAAAACTTCCTTCTCATGAATTAGAAACATGTAGAATAAGCTTATGTATCAAAAGTAAAACGTCATGAGGCGCCTTTGTTTAGCATATGTTCATGCATATCGCCATGTACAATGTATATGAAGCAGGGTAACTACTGTATATTAAAACCGCGGACCTTTTCCTATTCACTGATATACATGTATTTTATCAATTTATTGATCAATTTAATCAATTAATAACATGATAAACATATAACACCAAGTTAGAGCGCAAGCTCGTGTCGCAATGGTTAGCACGCGAAACTTCAATGCAAGCGCGCTAGCGGCCTCCAGGACGCAATTGCAATTAACTTGAAAAGTCCTAAATCAAGAGGAATGCATAGCAAATATTGATTTAATGTTTTATCCATTCTCAGACTATGTCCTCTCCACTGTGGTAAAAAGACCTAAAGTATATAAAGAGGGCTGCATTTCAAATATTGATTCAATGTTTTATCCATTCTCAGACTACGTCCTCTCGACGGTGACCCCGGCCGACTCCTCCTCCTCGCAGTCCACGTCGTACCAGCACCACCACGTCGCCACCATCGTCTTCCTCTGCGTCGTCTACGGGATGCTCTCGCTCACAGCGTTCCTCGGGAATATCATGGTCATATGGATTATATGTGAGTAGCAAACCATATTACTGCTCTAAAGGCTGAATAAGTTATAAGTTTGAACCGTTCAAATACTGCCTCACATACATAATGAAACATCTTTGAGTTTTTATATAATCGTCATGGAGCTCTGATGTTATCAAAAGAAAAAAACTCAATAGTGCAATATGGAAAGGTTCAAAGTTAAACCGTATTTTCATATAAGTGTAGATTGCATGCACCAATATTATGTTTAATGTGATCAATGTGAGCATTAGGTTGCTTAGGACTTTGTTTACAACATTCAGTTAGTACATTCCCACTTAAAATAAAAAATAACAATGATTTTTTTTAAGTTGGGCTCTTATGTATCATATAGTGGTATAATGTGTCAAATTTGAGCAGCCTTTTTTGCAGCACCCCCTGATGGAAAAAAGATTGTTACTATATATATATATATATATAACGGATGAAACTTAAGACCTATAACTACAGTCTAATAGCTCATAGAGTAAAGTTAACTACTGTAATAAAACATGAAACTTTATTAATTTGTTTCCAATGAACATTTTTACAGCCCCACCAGACTCCATTCCAGTCGATTGCCTCAATAGATGATATTTGCTTCAAACTTTTCCCCCCATTCTCCTGTCACTAAATTGAATCGTCCTATCACGCTAAAAGGCAACTTTTGCTAGAGAATGAAGAAGAGAAAACTTGCACGTTTTTCTCCTTTGGGAGAAGAAAGCTTTCACGTGTTTGCGGTTCAGGGTTGCCAGATTATTCTTTTTAAATTAATGTAATGTAAAATCTAGTCTATATACGTTGAGAGTATTATTAAGTAAGAGTGTATTATTAACTAGACATATTTTTTGTTCTGTCACAAATCGTTTAGTACGTTATTTACTTCAAACTGTAATTTTACTGACATTACAAAACATCATAGTAGATTAAAAGGATAATTACCATTTCTTAGAATTATAACAAACTATGTCATCCCTAGTCTGATACTCACAAAATACGGTCTTTTTAGAGGGAAGAAAAGTGGTACTATGAGAATACACCCACGGGACAGTATAAGGAGATACCCTACCGTACAGGATTTTTTTGTATCTCATTACCACCGTAGTAAAAAATAGCATTTTTCAAGCATTTATATCTAAAAATTGAATTTTTGGAGCATTTATAAAATCTTATGGATAAGGAAGTAATGAAGTAGGGTCGACTCAAAACACATAGGCTCATTTGGGTTGCGCGAACAAATGGACCCAGTTGCATTTTTCCATGGCCCTTTCCATTCTTATTGGGCGGGAAAAATTGAAGTTACTGGCCGAGTGATACTGATTTCGCGCTCCGCTTCGCTCGGCTCAAAATCCCTCCTCAGCTCCCCGCTGACGGGCAAGCGAGCAGAGGGAAGCTGAGCGCCCATAGATATAGAGGGTAATGTGAGCGCCGCAACAGTATCACTCGGCCTTAACTAGTTGAATTTGGTGACTCCGTCAGGCCAATAGCTCCATTTAAAAAAATATTTCAATACAATAGAAGCTGATCGAAAGATGTGCTTTGTTATATCACATTTAGGACTTATATTTAATTATTAACTGTCTCATTACATAAACTGGCCCAAATCTTTAAAATAAAGTACCACATCAATTTTTAAGCAT